>OZ024887.1:39580317-39822817 GCA_964017195.1 Siderastrea radians | reverse complement strand
GCAAATTTCAGCCCGGGTGCAGTGCAAATTGGGCCAGGAAAATTTGCAGGAAAGCGTTTTACAATCAGAACTCAAGCGGTGCGCATGCCCAAGCTCATATTTCAGCCCGGGCTGAAATTTGAACGCGCCTGGGTTTTTTCAACCCGTTTGACCGGGCTGAAATTTCCAGCCCAAAACCGGGCTGAAACTCTCTTCCCGGGCTGAAACTCTCTTCGTGTAATCGCAAACGTCTTTTTAAGAAGATTCGTTCACGAAGCCGAGCTGAAATCTCAGCCCAGCTAACCGGGCTGAAATTCGTCATGTAATTGGCCCCTTAGAATGAGTGGTTCATATTTTTACTAATGGCTTTTCGGGGAAGAAAACTTTTCGGGGCTATCGACAAACGCGCCCCAGCCCTAGGTCCCTGTCCACTGTTGATTTGACGCCACCTATTTTTAGCACCTATCTCTATTTTATCAAATATGTTTTTTTTTTCTTTTTTTTAACCAACACAGTAAAACACCACGACCTCATCACTATCTGAACGCTTCGATGATTCCCAAACAATGGGACCCGAGAAATGTCCCAGGAAAAGGAAACTTCGCCAGTGTGACACGTAATCAACATATCCCCCAATACTGTGGCTCGTGCTGGGCTTTTGCAGCAACCAGTGCAATGTCTGACAGAATCAACATCCAAAGAAAAGGAAAATGGCCCAGCAATCTTCTGTCAGTACAGCATGTCTTGGACTGTGGTAAGCTTTTCTTATTTTGTATTACATTTTGTATTTAATGCACATAATAGAATATGAAGGAAATTTCTGATGTGAACTGCAACGAAGACCTCAGCCCTCCGAAGAGAGACAAATTCATTTTAATTATTATTCAAAAAAAGAAGTAAAAAAGCTTTCATTCATCTTAAGAGAAACTGTGAGCTCATTGTTCAGAGAGATCTTAGACGCTTCAGTTGAACCCAGGACCCTTTGTGTGTGACCACTACAAGCGCTTTGTGAATAGACTGACAGAAATTTAACCTGATCAAGCAGGGCGCCTGATATATTTTCGTTTCACGCGATAAGTCTAATGAAAGTGGTTTACCAAGTGAAAGGAAAATCGCAGATCAAGCTTCTCTTGTGGTAAGTTAACCGAAAATACCACTGAAGCATTACATATTTTCCTGTGTGTTTTTGTGCGTGTGGTTTGTTTTCATGAGGAAAGATGAGCCCAACCATTCCCCGTCCTGCTTACGCACGATTGTGGTTACGCAAGTATAAAACATGCAGTAAAAACCTGAGTAAAAATAATTTTGCGCTCTTTTATTTCTCCATTGACAACAGCGAATGCGGGTTCTTGTTACGGAGGTGGAGTAGTGGCGGTTTATGACTACGCCCATAAACATGGTATACCAAGTGAAACCTGCAATAATTATCAAGCCAAAGACCAAAAGTGCACTCCATTCAATCAGTGTGGTACATGCACCAGACACAAAGGTTGCTATGCTATTACGGACTACAAGCTCTGGAAAGTCAGCGAGTTCGGTGAGTAGAGTAGTGAAGAAATAGTTGCCGAAACTGGTGTATTTTAGCGTGATTCTCAGCCGGTTCCAGGTCGCTCGCTATCGCTGGAGAGGAGAGAGTGGTGGCGAGCGACCTCAGACCGTCTGAGAATCAGGTTAGGTGTGTAACAAATTCTTGAATCTGACTGGTTATTGAGCATTTATAGCGTACAGTCACGTCATTTCTGAGAAATCAGGTACTATGTGTAGTAGTAGGGCAGTTGTACTTCAAGGTTTTTCTTATCTCGTGGTGATGGTGGTTGCATGTAGTAGTAGTGTTCTTTAATCAAAATCATACCAGTCCAAAAAACAAAAAAGATAGTACTCCTGGTTCCATGAGCAGCGTAAACTACATAAATATTATAATACTATGATGACATCACTAGGACCAAATTTTAAGATGGCTTCAGTTTTACCGGGGATGGATGGATTGCAGTTTAACAAAAGATTGCACCTATTTTTTGTCAAATTAGTCTCTTGCGTCTTAGAAAAATCGACAAAAAGTCATAATCAGTGATATCTCCATCTTGGTGTTTTCGGAGCATTTTGCGTACGAGAATAGGTACTAAGTTTTAATTTCAACACAGTTTGATCCAAAAACAAAATTTCTTTGACATACATATAGCCTCACCATCTTTGGATATACAGACACAAAGGAAGCGGGAAAGAAAACGCATGCGCGGATGGTATACTCTGTAAAGTATTGTACAGGCTCACCCTGTTCTCGTTCCCAGAGGTCCCGTTTGGTTATCGTTTGGTCATGCACTAAGTATCGGAGCGTGTTGGTGCTGACCTAAAGGAAAGAGGGCTCTGGAGACGAGATTGTACTGTATAGGGTGGTGCATGACGGGATATCATTATTACATTAATTATCGGTATATTAATTACACCCGTTTCTTTCCAAGACGTAGAATAGAAAAGGAGTTTCAATCTCTGGACCTGACATGCCACCCAAACTTCTGTGGGATGCCAATAAAAAACGTTTCTCCACACTTGCAGGTAGAGTCAGCGGACGTGAACAGATGATGGCAGAAATCTTTGCCAGAGGTCCAATAGCTTGCAGCATGAGAACTACCCCAACACTTGAGTACCAGTACACGAGAGGAATCTACAGTGAATATTACCCGGATATAAAGGAAACGAACCACGTTGTATCTGTCGCTGGCTGGGGAGTGGAAAATGGCACTGAGTACTGGATTGTGCGCAACTCCTGGGGGGTACCCTGGGGAGAGAAGGGGTGGTTTAGGATCGTCACAAGTCAATACAAAAATGGAAAAGGAGATGATTACAACTTGGCAATTGAAACGAGCTGTGCTTTTGCTGTTCCCATAACTAAAGAATGAAACGGAGTTAGATAAATTGTGATGCGGCTCTACGGAACGACTTTCTGAGAATTCCACTGAAAATATAGAAAAAGATAATCGAGTCATTTATAGTTGAATGCATTCTTAGAGCTCATATGTAGCCATTTGTAGAGACGTCTAGCGAAAATTTAAGCCTCCAGGTTTAACTAAGAGCTTTCGTCGTTTGTCAAATCCAAAAACTAGGCGGAAATAAGTTTTAGGTGCCCATTGCACATTTAAGTTGTAGCAAGTCAAAACGTTTTAGGTGCTGCATGCATTTTTTTAATCACAGTAAATGAAAATTCTCTATGTATGAACGTAAACAAAATGTTTTTTTCTTTTGGAGATATTACCTTGTTTTCATTTATGATAAGCCGTAAGGCCCCGTCTGCATCCGCACTAAAGCGTTTTCAAAAGTCGCCGTTTTTGTTCGCCTGAAATAAGTAGCGTTTTCATTTATCTAGCTGTACACACGAATGCGTTTTCGCCTCTTGTAAACACAAAACTTTTAGTTAAAACGACTGAGCAGCGCAGGGGCGTAGCTTGGTTTTCTCGGTCACAGGAGGGAGGGGGGGGGGGGTCCCGTGTGAAGAGTCACTGACAAGCCTGTGTTGTATGTGGCTGAGCAATAATCACCGTGCCAGTTTGAAAGCCTATTATTTTGTACGACGGTAAATCACTGAACTTACAAATCCAAAAAGCGTGATTGATTTTTCGCGCGATAGCTGATTATTTCCTTTATTCATTTCCAGAGGGGGGAGAACACAGGCAACCTGGGATCCCCTGGCTACGCCCCTGCTGAGCGTGTATTGCGTTTTTACCCCGTCGCAGTGAAAGCGATGTGTTTCCAACACCAAGAAGTATGCATTTTCAAACGAAAACACAAACTGTAGACGAGGCCTTAGTCTGAACGTGCGTATGGGCGTGTCAGCGTTGAGTGCCGATGTAGACTCAAGTATAGCCTGCGTAGCCGGCGGGATCGTTCGCGCGCGCAAAGTTTTGGCTTGATAGAGGAGAAGAAGCCGCGGGGAGAATGGGGAGGAGACGCTTACGCCAGCTACGCAGGCTAACTCAAGCACCATTTTGTTTTTCTGTTGTTTCCTTGCATACGGTGAAATTTGAATTAACCAATCAGCATTCAGTAGGCGGGAAAAACTGTGGTGTCCTGACGTCACGCAGATTTTGTGCTCTTCGCTTCGATTTCTGCGTGATCAGCGAAGTTTATATTGTGGATGTGCAGTTTTATTTCAGCGTTTTCTTCACAGTATCCGCTTTCCTTACTTCAGTTTATTAAAAGTCACATCTGTTTGCAATTATATGGACTGGATGAGCAACCAGGATCGATTCAAAACTTTTTTTCTGCGGCGAGAGACTTCGCTAACTGGACTTGAATGCGAAGGAGGTGGTAAACGTTTTCCTCTTGTCCTACTGAATATTATTGACTGAGGGAGTCAAACTTCACCTCCCTTTCACTCTCAGCTTGGCCTCGTTTATCACATGGATATCCGCTAACTGAGCAGCTCTGAGTAGCGTCGGGTACAATCCGTCCTCTGTCCTTGTAAAGATCTTCGGTCACTTCATTACTTGTTTTCATCGTGTACTTCATGTCAGGTTTTAATTCACACCAACTTCGAGCTGTGCCTGCAGCTGTGATTGCCTGCTGTCAAATTTGTCGTTGCATCTCAACGAGATTGGTCTTATCGGTTAGGGAAAAAAGGTTCTGTTCATCAGATCAGAGATACATCATGAATGTTTGACAAATTTGATCTACAGTCGTTGCATGGTTGGACTACACAGCTGATTCGTCTTCAAACTGGAAATAGGCAAGTTTGTACAATTTTCCACATACCTGGAGACGAATGAAAAGGCCTTTTTGGAATTTGGAGCTTCCTTATGTCATCGTAACAGCAAAAAGCTCGTAGTCAAAAGCCGCAGAAAATTTACTCTTCTTCTCAAAAGGCAAAACTGACCTGAAATTCAGACCAAGCGAAAACAACATGTGGACCGCTGTGGAAACGACACTTTCGCTTGCTTTATTCACCACGGAAAGTAAAAATAATTATTAGTTAGCCTGTCTTTCTAAGTGGATAATTCACTTGACTAACTTGGATTGGAACGGTTATTGCAGAAACAATGTTTATTTAGGCAAATATTGATATGTCTATTTTTCTCTCAATTCAATTTCCAGACCAGGTGCTTTACAACTTGCAATCAATCGACTTTTACAGACAGAGAGCAAAGAGAGGAAAATGTGTAATTTCTCACGAAATTTCAAGAAGAGTTAAATTGTTATAATTAAAAGGAACGAATTTGAGAACAACTCTAGGATTCAGGCAGGAGGAGTTTATTCAAAATGGAGAAATGAAAGTAACTTTAAAAGAGCAAAATGCAGATCACAACGGTCCTGCATCAGTCCGCAGTACCGCAAGAGATTTGGAAATATAAAACTTTGCGTTACGTCGGATTCGTTACAAAAAGGAAAAACCGATAACTACAGGCGACTCTAAGAGGAGAAGTTGTTCTTCAGAAACCAATTAACAAGTTTATGATACGGCTGTTTAGTATAACCTTATTTCTTGGGTTGTAGTTGCATTAAGCTATGTAACGTGCCTTTCGAAACTTGGGCGGCTTAAATCAGAAAATGGGAGAGTGTGATAATTTTTTCTTTCTCAACAAGCACTCGTAACGCCATTCAACTTGTAACGATGCTAATGTCACTTCAACTTCTGTTTTCCAGAGCATGCAAAACTGCAAAATTCTTACTGGAATTAGCTGTTTTGTAGCTCTCGCGATGGCGTTGTTGTTTTTCTAAATTTGATCCCAGTGGGAAGTAGAGCAGTTCGAGTCAACTCTTCTGATGTAATGAATAAATTCTGGTGTAGTATTACGGTTTTAGTCATCGTCTTGTCGCTCTTCATACCCTTTAAACAATGCACACTTTTAATCCAACACAAGCAACACAAAACAAACGCCAGCGGCTTCGGTCTTCGTACTAGTTTTTACCTTTGTTGCAAGCGCACAAACCCCTTAATGCAAAAGTGTATGAGTAGAACAACAGGAAAGTCGCTATAATCTCTTGCTTTTGCTTACAAACCGCAAAATACTGGAGTTTTCAGTTGTAGCATTCTGAACCGTAACCGGAAACAAGATCCCAGTGCATCATGCATTTCGCAAAACACCTACAGGACACCACGGTTTTGACTGCCGCTCGTACCGGGGGCGCAGTTGCCGTATGCAAGGAATCCAGGAGAGGAAAATACTCCCACCGATAACACTTTTTTTTCACCTTCTTCCTCTTGTTCTTGCTGGAAGCGGAGGGCCATGAAACTGTTGTGGGTTAGAAAATGGTCATCGAAAATTTAAGATCAGTACTGCAGCGATCCCCCCTGCGCACCCTATCCCCCCCCCCCCCACCCCCACAACATTACAAACGCATACAGTAGTCCCTCAGCAACAGTGACAACCTAATTTGCAAAAAAACCGAGGGGCGCGAGGGGCGCGAGGGGCGCGAGGGGCGCGAGGGGCGCGAGGGGCGCGAGGGGCGCCTCTTTCGATTCCTTAGTTCCAGGCCCCCGACTTGCATGACCGCGGCGTAAGATTAACGTGGCTGCCATTTCGAGCAAATATATGAAGCTGTAAAAAAGCCCAGCAAAATGAAGTTGGCTTTTCCTCGACTCCATGTCGACACATCAGCTATTGCAGGACTTGTCGAGTGGTATTGCCATCGACTTGGAATGAATGTCATAAAAGAAATGCAGAGTGACATGGAGTTAGTACGCTGGGTTGGCTACAAAAACCAGCCACAGTCGGCTTACGTAGAGTTTCGCTCCTCCATCCAGCAAGCCAACCCGCCAAAGCATTACACACCTCAGCCGTCCTCCGATGTTTACTGGAAGATAGGGTTGTCCCTTGCTGATGTGGACACCGCTCGTTTGAAGCTTGTAAGCCAGGGCGTTGACGTTACTTCACCGAAACAGTTTCGGGACATTGGCTACATGTGCCACTTGAACGACCCGTTTGGGTACTCCATAGAATTACTTCAGCATGATTTCCAGAACAACTTTCGTTCTGAACGTATACAAGCCTCTCTACAGCCAAACCTGCCACTTAGTCAGCAAGCTCATATAGGACAGATCACTCTTCGCGTTTCCGACATTGGAAAAAGCCTCAGCTTTTACGAGTCTGCATTAGGTATGAAACTCCTTTCACGACAAAGTATTCCCTCCATGTTCAACCTTTACTTTTTAGCCTGCACAGACGAACAGCCACCTGCAGATGATGTAAACGCTGTGGAAATCCGAGAATGGTTATGGAGAAGACCTTACACCACCCTGGAACTGCAACACTGGCCAGACCAAACCCGGAAGTACAACACTGCAAACACAAATCGCGAAAGTGGCTTTACTGCTCTTGTGTTCACAGTTGATGCACGACGTTTTGAGGAGCTTAAAATCTCCCTTGATGCAGAAGTCGTGAGCAAGAAATATCCAGAGTACAACACTGGTGTTCTAGAATGCAAAGACCCTGATGGCACAAGCGTGTTGTTCATCCTGCAAGAGTGACTCATTTTTATTGAGCCATAGCCTGTGTGGCAGGTGCAATAAGGAGGCAGTGAGGCACTCTCCATAATCACTGTTTATGTTTGAATTCCTTCACACCCTCCCCTCCCCCACCTTCTGTGCTTTGCCACACAGGATACATGAGTCTCCAATGCCTCCCCTCCCCCAACTTCGGTGCCTGCCATACAGGCTACATGAGCCTCCAATCTTTCTTGGCAAGTAGCTTAGCAAGATGTCAGAAATTTGGTGGTTTTATCTGACGTTCTATAATTTGGAACAGCTTTAGCCTAAACGAGTATTGTCTGATGATTTATACATAGGCAGCCCTTTCTTCTGCTTAGGGATACAGGGTTTTCAATAAGGGCCGGCAGCTGGCGAAACTCGCCGGCTGTTTCACATGAACTTGCCACCTATTTGATTGAGAAATTACCTCACATTTTACGTCTACAATGAGAAACATTTGCCGCAAAACACGAGCATTGGATTGGCCAAGATTTATTCATGAAAAACAAAAGAATCTTGCCTGAATTCTGAGTAATTTCAGCGGCTATTTGTTTCCTATTCTGTTAAAATACCCTAATTCTTGATCCAGAATGCAGGAAATGCATTCTAAGAAGCCCAAATTTTCAAAATTTTCCGGACCCCTCCCCAGAATCTCGCGCTTTTGGCTCGAGTAGTTCATTCTCCGCCTTCTTCTAAAAATTTTGCCACCTACTCAGGTTCCTATTGAAAACCCTGGGGATAGTAAAGCAAAAAAGAACACAAGCGGGAAAATCACCACCCCTGCATGGAGATGTGAAGCATGTGTAGGGAGTGGACTCACCTGTTGCTTTTCCACACAGCAGGAATTCTGCGTACTTGTTTGCATGTTCTTTTTATTCCCAAGGGTAGGAGGAACTGCTCCTAGAGTACCCATATCATCCTACAAATTTATACACTTCCAGCTGTTTTAACTGAGTTCAGTGCCCATTTAAATAGTTGGAAAATGCTGATTGGATGAGAATAATCTGTTGAATTTGTGAACAAACAACTTCTAAATTAGCTTTAAAGTCACTATTTTAAGCCTACCAAAACATTATTTGACATGCAACTGCTATAGAGTGGTTTTACTTTACCCGTGAAACAGTATTCAACAATTATTGTCTAAAAGTCAAAGTTGAACAAAACAAAACAATGGAATTAGTGTGTGATAGTGCGTAATAGTTTAGTATCTATTTCACGGGTTAAGTAAAATCACTCTAATAAAATAGGCCACACTTAAATAAACATTTGTTAAGTAAATCTTGTTTTCTATTTTGCATAGTCTCCTGTTTTTAACAAATTTTAAAATGACTTTGTGGCATTTCAAACTTTATGGAATTAAGCAGTCACTAAAATAGCAACCTTTGGGACACCAGGTCAGGGAGACCTCAACATTCTAAACAGTACACAACATTTGTAAATGGTGCAAGTTTTTCAACCTTTAATATGCAAAGGGCACAAAGAAGAAACAACACAACAGTTTTGTTGGGTCATTACACGTTTTAATAAACAATAAAGAAACTCTTTGCTGGCCAGCTAATCAGGCGGAAAGTGCTGCGCGACTTCGGCCTGAACGGCTGCGAAGGAGACTACTGGCAAGCTGGCTTCATGGCTAATACATATACTACTGATCACAAGGTGACATCAACCTGTAACTGTGCAATTTTGATTCAATTTTATAATATTAACACCAAAAATACATGTAAGGCCATTATATATTCTAAAATAGAATTTCCCATTTATCTAACTATGTAACATACACAATATGTTCACTTAAAAAAATAATAAATTATTCATACAACAAAGTATCACTACAATTGATCCAACAACAAAGTATAGTATTTCGGTGGTATTTTACTGGTGTTGAATGTCAACACGCTTGCCATGACTGCAGTTGAGATCATCAGTCAACTTGATTTCGAGTTTCCTAATAACTGCCTTGATTATACAGCAACCTAATGGCCTCGCTTTGCTTAGCAAACTACTTAAATTGAAAAACTGTTTAAAAAAAAACTTTCTGCTTAAAAGTCTGATTGAACAGACTGCTTGCAACTGTCCCAAAGTGTTTTCTCTGCTTGAATGCAATCAGAGGGATTGAGACTGTTGAATAGACTCAATCTTTTATGTAATTTGCAGCAGAATGTACAGCAGTGCGTATTTTAGACAGAGCAACATTGGGCCTCCCCAACAGGTCCTTCTACCAGCCTGCAATGAAAGCAGATGGAAAATCCAACCACCCAGATACAAGGTATATATACAAAGAGCCCGACTTGCATGTGTGACAAGGCAGCTTGTCACAAATTTTGAAAGCGAGAATCGTGGGGGTATCAAGACACTTCCGGCTGGAGACTGAGCCTACCTAAAGGGTACCAAATGTTATTTTGTGGGCGTGGTTCAAACTCATTTTCACCTTAATTCTGTGTTTCAGTTACATTTCTCCCAGCTTCTGCCTAAAAAAGTACCCAGATAACTTTAAGCGGTACTGCATGCACTGAATCCCAAAATTAACTGCAGGCACTATTTGACTACCACTCCCCACAAACCTATACTTCACCAATTAATAGTTTTCGCCTTAGCTTATTTAAGGGAGCTTGGTCATAACCAATTCACTACCAAAACTATACTGCATTCTGTCCTTTTTAAAGGTCAATATAATACAAGTTTTTTAACTTGTTCAGTTCTGCCTTCTAGGCCACAATTATGTTTAAAATGCACCACAAATATGCACATGAACACAGGAACTTTTTAAGCTGCTTTACACAACATCAAAGCACAGTTGTCAACCTTATTACTTAACCCTTTAAGCCCCAATAGTGACAAGCATCTAACTTCTCCTTACAATATCCCCACTTGATCAAACATACAGGTCACGAGAATAAAGGAAATGATCACCAAACATGAAATGCCTAGATTTATGTGCAAATTCTCTTAACTTGTGCCATAAGAAATGCATGGACAACACTAAGGAGAATATGCATATTAATATTGGGGCTCAATTAGGGTTAAGTGGAAAGTCCAAATTTGAGGTGAAATGTTTAAGCACATTTTTCTCCACAACAAGATTATGACTGTCGTTTACGCTTGTCTGTGGGCAATAATAAGTACATGTATGGTGGAGTGCTACAAGGGTAATAGGACTGTTGGACAACATTCAGGGTTTTCACCGATTGCTGAGACAGCTCAATTCACGCTCAGTTTCAAAGAAGGCAAGTAGCAACCTGATAAATTACCTTGACTGTTGAATTGGCTTGAGGTACCGAGCATGGGAAAATCAGGAGAGCTCCTTGGTTTTTGTCTTACCTCAAATTATTGCTGGCCTAGAATCCAGCCCACTGAGGCACCAGTCCAATTACTGTATTGCTCTTTTAAGAACAGTGCCTCTAATACAGAGGTATTTTTGCAAAGGTTATGACTATAGGGAAAAGGTACATGTAGACCTAATAGCAAGGGTTACAGAAAATGTGGGCAACCACACATTTTTCAGAGATAATTAAGCAACCATAATTCTATCAAAGCTTTCAAATACAAGGAATGTATCAATAGCATTTTGTTTCCAAATTTAAGCTCAATTTTCCCTAAATTAGGTGTGGTTACCCCCATTTTTTTTTTTTTTTTTTTTTTTGCATTCTGATAACCCTTGATGAGATCTGCTTTTTCCACATATTCATAAGCCATGCAAAACCACCTTTGTATAAGTAGGCAAATTTCTTAAGAAACCTGAATATCTCGGACCAGACCCGAGATGCGCAGAATGTACGCACAGTAACAAAAGGAGGCACCGTCCTTAATTTGAGATTTAACTGAACTCAGAAATTCCTCTGACTGCCGAGTGGGACTTAGCCTACATCAGCTCTCACATCCAATTTCACAGTATTTCGAATGTTTACTACCCATTTATTTGCAAAATTGGACAGTACATTTGACCCACTACATATACAAATACTACAAATGTTAAAAACTATTAAAACAAAGTAATATACGATAACAACAGTAACACAGTAACAAAAGCAAAACCATTTCAAGAATAATGGTATAATCAATGTTTCTACAGTTAGGGTAATAATCATATATTTACTAGCAATTACTTGATATATGTAATTTATCATTTATTTCTTTATATAAACAAGACAAAGGTAAAGTAGTGGTTAATATTCATTGTTTAACAAATATAATATTCACGCAATTTATTTCATTTGATAACTATATATAAATGACTGTAACATATATATGCTATGGTTATACCTCTTGATCTTTGCATAAGCTATACTTACAATGTTATTATATAAAATTAATCGAGTGAACATTTTAACTACAGCATGCACACTTTACAAAATACAAACAAGTGTCTTTCGACCTAAAGACCGGCTCTGAATCTAAGCTACCTCTTATAATTTATATTAGACAGAGTTCTTTCCCTGTTGTCAAAGATAATAAAAAACTTTTTATCTACAAGTATAGAATGCATATTTACTGTAAAGTTCCAAGTTAATTGACCCAGTTCCTCTAACCCTTTAAGCCCCAGTATCAATATATAAATTCTCCTTACTGGTCTCCATACATTTTGTTGAGACAATTCATCTTTGGTGATCATATCTTTAATTCTTTTGACCTGTATGTGTTATAATGCACTGATCTGATGAGGAGAAATTTGATACTGATCATTATTAGGGCTTAAAAGGTCAAGATAAAACAACCTTTGTACTCTTCCTCTTTTGAGGGTTGCTACTTTCAGAAAAAAGGATCATGCCAGATTTAAAAACATATGCACAATTTCTACTGCAAAGGCATTCACCAGTCATTTTTCCCATAAAATTCAAAGAGATCAGCCTGTTTTATTCTATCGTACTTTCTTGGTATCAACATGTGTGATTTTATACCACTAGCAGAGAGTGAACTTGTGTTTGAGTGAGACTGTCACTTTCAAAGGGTCATCACTTGATGAGGGTCATCACTTTGGAAACTACATATAATAACAGCATATATCTACATAGGTCAATATTATTTAAAACCAAAACAAACTACAACTGAGAAATTAATTTTTGTTTCCCCTAAAAACAACCCCTCCCAAAAATATTAATGTTTTGTAGTGATACATGTAGGCAATATAGTAGGTGGCTGCCAAGTGAATGTAAAATAAAGTGGCAAGCAGTACATTCTGAGAGGCCCATTTTACATACAGTGTAAGAGAGGATAGCCCTTTAAAGAAAAGGATATTTTGTTTCAAATGTTTTTGTTTTCCTTTAAACCTGGTTAATCAACCAAAATCTGTCTCAAAAGAGTAAGACCTGTCATGATAAACGATTTTAGATTGTTTAGTTAATGGTACCCTCTGTGATGCTAAAGAATATGACTTTTGAGATGTTTGGTCTGAAACTAGGGGCCCGTTTGTTCAAAGAAAGATTAAGCTAACTCAGGATTAGGGTCAAGTTTTAAATCATTCTTAAAGCCAAACAATACAGATTCCTGTAAATCATTTTTTGCCCTGCATTTTGACTTTGGCTCAGCTTTCAAACTGCCACTTAGAATTTTATTTTGTAACGTACTTTAATACGAAAATGCAAACGTACAACCGTTAAAGCTCATTTGCAACTGAAGATGACATGAGAATGTGTTGTTTCTTTATTGACACTTAGAATTTGCTGTGAAAACTCTTTTGGACAAGAGAAATGGGAACTTTGGTTAAATTTTAATCCCAGGTAAGCGTTAACTGGCTTTTGAACAACCGGATGAGGGTGTTTATATGCCAACTTATTTCAAATAAGATGTAGATTTTTGCCTTCTTTTTGGCCCGAGAGAGGCAAATGCTTTTAGGGTTAGATGAACAATTAGATGTGAAAAATCCTTTATTTTTGACTAACATAGAAATGGATGGCTAGGTTTAGGGCTCCCCCCCCCCCCTTCCTTAAAAAAAATTACAATTCCAAGGGGTACTCTAGAGCGACTGAACCTTACTGGAGGCACTGACAAAGCAGTACTAAGTGTCCACATTATAGAGGTGTTAGCAGTAATATTGATTTTGGTCTCCAAGGAAAAGGCAGAGAGGAAGATGGGGGTGTGGAGGCTGCCAAGAAGAGGGTGGCAAGTATACAGGAAACAGAAAAGGTGATAGAGGGAAGCAGGAAGTGAGGGAAATAGGACAAAAATTGCAATGTGAGACAGCATTTTGCAATACATAAAATTGCTGAGAGGATGGAACTGCCAAGGAAGAGGTGGGAGCTGGGACTAAAGCCCCCACCCCCCACCTTCCCTCAAGGCAAAGTGAAGTCCCCTCCCCCCCACCTTCCCTCAAGGCAAGTGAAGTCCCCCCCCCACCTTCCCTCAAGGCAAGTGAAGTCCTCCCCCACCTTCCCTCAAGGCAAGTGAACTCTGGCAAAAACTAACATCTAAAATGGAGGAATACATAAGCAGCGATTCAACCAAAGCAAAGGTGGGATCAGTTCCAAACTAAAAGAGCTTCATGTTGGCATGCAACAATGAGGTAAATTCTGAACAACAAAAGCAAGTCTTGGCGGACTCATCATTTTATGAGGTTTAACTAGCTTATGGTTTGACTAGCGTACAGTGTAAGTAACTGTGTTTGTATGTATAGCAGCCAGTGCCATTACATGTACATCAGCAACACGACCAACTAGTACTTTACTTTAAGATCCTCTACTAAAAATCTGAGCACCAGCTATAGTCTCATTAGCTGAAGGAGGACCAGTTTGAACAAAATCGCCTTTGTTTAAAAACTTCTTTTAAGTTTGTTTAATAAGGGCTACAGTCAGTGGTCATTACGTGAGTAACAATCCTGAGGGCCAATTCAAAGACGTATCTGTTGTGACTGTGTTCGGCCAGACCACACGTGGTTTAATGCCGGCCCTATTGATAATTTGACACCTAGCTTCTTATTACGCAAAAGGGTGCAAAGGAAAGTTCTAACTGAAAACAAACCCTATGAACCTGGAAAGGATCAAAGGAGAAGTACTGGCCTGACTAATGAAGTGGGAAGTGGGGAATAATTAAAACAAAACAGCTAACAATAAACTCATACTAATATGTCTTATTCATGTCAAAATAAGACAAAATTTGGATTTGAGAAACCAAGCACTGGTTCCCTCCTGAAAGGCTATCAGGTCATATCCTGTGACTAGAGGTCATCCGTTAAGTAGCTGAATGTTACTTTTTCTCTCGGCTACAAACATAATAGGTTGTTCCTAAGTAATTTCGTAGTTAGCCTCATTTTCAAAGGAGGCCAAATACAAAGCCGTTCATGTTATGAATATTCATAACGTTTTGCCCACAATCAAAGAATAATAATATAAAACTTATTTTCATGTGAAAGGCTCTGCATCAGGCCTCACCTTGACAAGGAGGATATAGCCACAGAAAAGGCCTATTTCTGATAATCCAGTCTAGTCTTGTACATATTACACAAAAAATAACTTGGTGGGGCAGGCCAATTATCTAGTAATGAGCTCACGCACAACTCAACAGTAAGAATGTTTTAACATAGCTTATAAGTAACTATGTAATACAACAAACTAACAAATGTAACAATTACTACGCCTATCCTGTGATGAAAGTACTCTGCAATGTTCACTCCTTTTAAGGGAGCAATCACAAACAGCTGCACTTTCGCTTGTGCCTGATGTGTCTGTGTGACTTACGTAACTTCTCTGCAGTTTTCTCTTTACCCAGTTCCTCCATAGCTTTCTCATACCAATCAGCCTCCAGTATGTACCATGCTGGCGGCCAACGTTTCTTTTCTATGGACTTGAGAGTTGAGGCATCCAGGTTCTTGACAAGTTTAGGACACTGACGGCATATGGCATTGTAGTGTGTTGCAATGAAGTGTATGCACCAGGCCTCTAGCTGAGAAGCATTATGAACCTGGGCCTCCAGAAGGTACCCTTAAAAGACAACAGCAGACATACAGCATTGCATGAACATGACAAGCCCAGGGACAAAAAGTTAAGACGGATTCCGCTCAACGTTCGAGCAATAAGTGCAAAAAATATTTACCAAAAAACTACTCATAGCAAGGTAACATTTTAAATGCTATTTGAAACATCTCGCTCTAGTTCACTTGCCCAAGTGACCCCGCGATGAAATTCTCAAGCATTCTCAAGAAAATTAATTTCAAATCTCGTAAAAGTATGCTAAAAACGGGCGCCATTTTGTTTTGAACTGACATGAAGCGTCTTTTTAATTGAAATATTGATAACTTCAAATCCAATTTTCTCTGGCGGGGTCAGCTTGGGAGCAAAAGTAACGATAAGTTCTTCTTATCTGTTCTCAAAATGTCACAGTGCTGCAAGTATTTTTTTGGTAACTTAATTTTTGCACTTACTGCTCGAACGTTGAGCGGAAATCGTCTTAAACGGTAAATGCCTTTCAGAACTATATATTTTTGAGCTGTTAAGGGGTCGAGCTTTGCCAATGAATCCTGGGGGAGGGGAACTCCCATAAGAAAGGGATGAAGGCTCATTGTAAAACTCACAAAACTTTAACCAGACCAATCTGGGCATGGGAAAAGCTTTATTTTACCCCAAGAAGATACCATTCTAAGAAAGACAGCAAATGTTTTGCTACAGTGACTTAAGGACATTGTTATCAAATGCTTTCATCTGTTAGTAGATTTTATAAGCACTGAAATAAATCATTTTTTAAGGATGGTCCCTCCTTTTGTTACTGCACACACGTTCTGCGCATCTTGGGATATTGAAGTCTCTTAAGGAATTTGCCCACTAATACAACAACATTTTTGCGCGGTTTATGACTATGTAGAAAAAGCAGCTCTTAGCAAGGGCTATCAGAATCTAAGAAGAAAATCGGGGGCAACCACGCATTTTTCAGAGATAATTGAGCTGAACTTTGGAAAGAAATTGCCATACATTCTTTGTATTTTGGGGCTTTTTTGGAATTATGGTTGCTTACTTATCTCGGAAAAATGCAGGTTACCCACAGTTTTCTTTTTAAATTCCAATAACCCTTGCTAGGATCTACTTTTTCCCCATAGCCATAACCCTTGCAAAAATACGTCTGTATTAGGAGGCACCGTCCTTAATCATTCGCAATGCAACTCCACATGATACCTTGATGGCTAAAATGATGGCACTATGTCCCCACACCCTGAGTAATATCAAAATTCATAATTTATACCCCTGAAAGAGTTGAAGAACACCTTCCCCACTTTCATGTCGCCCCCCTCCCCCCAGGGTAATGAACATATCCTGGATGAATGGGAGAGGGAGACCAGGGTCTATATCTATGTTGTGGTTCAATTTTATCCTTGGTTCAATTTTTATTTTCCTTTGTTTATGTGACAGTATGGTAATGTATGATAATAAGTTAGAAACAAAGGAAAATAAAAATTGAACCAGGGAAAAAATCGAACCACAACATCTACATTGTACAAATGTACATGAAGGGTGGGGATAACAAAGGCAATCAACCAAACACTCTGATACAGAAAAAAGGGGGATAAAAGGAACCTGAACGTTTCCAGAATCTCGGAGGGGGTGGGTGTGGCTGCAATTTACTTTTACTCACCAATGACGTCCTCTGCAACTGTCATTTCATCTGTTGCCAAAGCAACTTGCAGTTCTTTGACAATCAGCTGCTCACAAAGAGAAACAAGTCTGGGAAGACAAAAGAAGTTTGCCAAAGCCATCACAGCAAGAGTGTCATCCACAGTTAAGCAGGGACACTGGCCAGTGTACAGATATTCAAGGACTTTCAAAAATGCATCAAAGTTGGTGTCTTTGAATTCCACCTAATAAGCAATTAAAAAATTTTAAAAATGCTTAAAACCAGAAAGATCATATGTAGCCTGCCACCTAAAACCTTGATTGCCATTAAACCTCTCTTGGGCCCACTGGCATGGGTGGTTAAGTGATTTCAGGTCTCACAAATTGGAGACTTATTATAACATATTTGTTCAAGTGCAATTTCAGTGTTCAGTTAATCACATCATTTGTGAAGAACACTGGTGAGTAATGTTCACTCACTCGATAGACCATAATCAATTTATTAATTATATTACAGGGAGGGCGGGGGGGCTCATTAAAAGTGGGGCTAAATAGAGGGAATTCAAAAAAAAAGTGTCTGGACTTATCCATTCACTCTTAAATTCTTGAAGAATATTAATGAGACCAGAAAAATGTTCTTTACTTTCAGAATTGTTGAAATTACAAAATTAGTAGAATTAAACACGAAGCAAACCTACAAAAGGGAGGCTGAGGTGTTCAGCCTGTCAATCACAGATCTCAAGGGGTGCCGATGGAGGCATTTGATTGGCTCACTTGCCAGACCAAAAGGGACGTGCTTTTCAGTCAAGCTTTTGAGTCGAACATTCTCGCATAACTCGCAAAACTGGTAGCCGATGAACAAGATAAATAATTAGTTTATGCTCGGCAAAATGGGTGGATAATTCTTCATTAATCGCACAAATGGAAATGCCGTGTATGTTCACCCCGAATTATTCCAATGACAATTTTCTGAAGACGAAAAGAATCAAGAGGCGAAATACCAGGTGCTATAAAAGCAAACCAAAACCGATAAATAATAAAACAACTCGATCCGTATGAATACGGCTTTTGCAAAACAAAACGAGGTATAAAATAACCCAAATAGCAGTTTTAATTAACTCTTCACAGATTTTACGGGGAAACTATTACTTCTGTATAATCATAATGGTTTATAATGAGATCGAGCCGATGAAAGAACCAAAGGGTGAGAATATTATGAACAAAATAAATCATAGAATCTGGAAGTGGATTATAAACCAACTGCAATTGCAGCCGAGTTTGAAAAATGTCCCAGCAAATTACATCTTTACAGACTGATATTCAACTTCAAGTCTTGAAATAAATTTGTCTTTGACTTTGGTTTATTAATAATTTAGCAGTGAGGAAGCTGTTTTGGTAATTCCGCAGAATTTGAATTATTAGTCTCCAGTTTATCAGTGTTTACCTCGAGTTTATCTACTCCAGCTGAGAACCTCAGACTCGCATATACATTTCAACTTTTTAGGGTTATAAAATGAGATTTGTACACTATACATTTAGTATCTACAGCCTAATTTATTCTAGGTTTATTCATTTATTGTTCAGATAAACAAATGAACATTCTACTTGATATCAACTGCGTGACCATTATGTTGGCATCTATTGTTACAAAATTAGATTGGAACCAACCGAGCGCTTCAAGGGGCGTAGCCTTCCCTTTTTTTGGCTCGCTCTGTGTTTAAGAGAAAAAACAACTAAGTGAGAACTGGGTAAAACTACAATGAGTAATTCTTACCACTTGAACTCCACTTTCTTTGAAGTGCCCCGCCATAAACATGGCTGCCATCATCTCACACTGTGCCACAAGAAATGCCTTGTGTGCAACAACAACCCCGCCTTCAATCTGAAATACAATATCTGAGAACATCTGAGAGTTGACAAGCTTCTTGCCACAAGAAACTATATCTCGCACCATGTTGGAATGGACTTCTGTGTTCATGTACTCTGTATTGTTCATCACATTTGTGACATACTCGGCAAGATTAAAAAGTTGGAGATTTCTTGCTGCTTCTTCAAGCTCCTCGGTACAAGCCTCAAGTGGAATGTTGCCACTGTACAGAAATTCAAGAACATACATGAATGTTCTGTATGAAAGGAAATTGTCAACTGTAACTTGAACATTAGAGTGGCAATCTTCACTGACCCAGCTGCTGTGGTATGAATTCATGGCGACAAAACCCCTAGGCAGACTTCCTGGCTTTCCAAATACAAGCGCATCTTCCAACACAAGTTTCTTTGGTGTGCTTAAACCATCACTGGACCTAAGTTCCTTTACTGAGAAGAGCTCGGCAAATGTTGGTGCTGCAGCAGAAAGGATTACCCTGTGTGCCTTGATCGTTTGCCCTCGTACCACAAACTCAACATCAGCACACATCCCACTACTAAGAAGCCCCTTCAAGTTTTCCTTATATGAAGAAGATTCTACACTGATACTTGGGGCATCCGGCTTCTCTGGAAGGTATGGGGGCTGAAGCTGGGGTTTCAAGACTCCTTTTAGATGTGATGACCAAAATCTGGTTTGACGTCTGTTGATTAATGCTATGCGGACTGCATTTTCAAACACGTCATTTATACCCCACATGGTTACAACACTTGACTCATAGTAACTTGCACCAATCTCTCTGGCTACCTGTCGTCCCATATCAGGCGTCACAAGAGAACATTCCCGCATTCGCTTTGACAGGCTTCTACTGGTGTTTACGACAGCAGCATTTTTGCCATGAAGTCGCCAGTCAGACTGCGTCCCCACTAGCACAATAGGGGTCCTTGGACAATACTTCTTGACTTCACTATACCACACAGCATTGACATTCTTGAAGGTGTAAGGGCAGTTGATCGCAAAACAGAGTACCACAACATGGGCATTTTGATAAGCAAATTTGCGGTTGAACTCGTGGTCACCAAATGTGTCCCAGAGCCTCAATGCCACGTCTACTCCATCAACTTTAAAGTTAGCTCGTTCTCGTATTTCTCTGGAAACATGATACTGATCAATAGCAAATACTGTTGGAAAGTGGAGATGTTTTTGGGTGGCCTGTGGTGCTGGAATGCCCACTCCAAGAGCTTCTGCACAGATAAGTCGAGTTTTTCCCACACCAGTGTCTCCGATGACCACACACTTGATTAGCTCACGGGGATGTTCTTGGTCATAATCAATTTCATTCATGACTGTTTAATACCCCGCCTTGGGTAGAAAACGCTGCAACAAAATGGGTGATACGATTTTCTATCCACGAGTTTTCAAACCTTCACGCAAATGAGTGAAAGAATGCTTCTTTACCGCAGGAATTTTCCAAAGTCCATCAACTGGCTATATTGTTTTGTTTAGGTCTTTGTTTTTGGAGACGTCTCTAATCCAAAATTAACTGGCGCGTTTCGTTATAATAATGTCGTTTACGCCTAATATGGCGGGCGAACTGGAAGGAAAAGCGACTTTCTCAGTTTGGTGTGAAAATGCCTGTTCACATCAATCAAGGCTCCCTGAAGCATAAGCATACCTTAGAATAACGTTTTCTTTGTCACAAGAAAGTACACAATCCAGAATTGGCCTCTAGTTACTAAATGACAAGATTTTTTGAAAGCTTGCGTTGCTGAATCTCAATGGCGGAAACGCAGGAGTAGCGACGCGAACCATCAAAACAAACGTCGAAAATCAATAACGTAGAACATTCCAATGGCAATGATCGAGAAATTGGTGCCGTAGAAAGCAACCATCCACGAAAACGGCCAAGCTTCGGAAATTAAGTACAAGTTCAGCCGTACTAGCTGCCTCACAAGTTCTTTCATAGGCTTGGCGATCTGACAATCTGCACGGCTTTGTTCTGTTATGCGGTAAAAAAGCGAACAGTCGGAAAAAATGCAATACCTTGGAGCAAGCAGTGCTTCCTTTGATGAACGATTAAAGCTAAGCGACGGATATTTCGAATAACACAGGGCAACCCAACCCTTCCTCTTTCATTCTTTGATCGATACTTTTGTCTGAAGAAATTGAGGAGATGTTTTTGTTTTGCTTTGCATACTGACTTCCACTTTCTTCGCCAGGAGCTATCCGCCAATCATAAGTAAGGAAAATATCACGTGACTTATAATGATGCGCCTATCGCTTGAGATTGTTGCATTTTTTCCACCTAAAAACATCTAAACCGGTGTTGTGATAATTTACCAAAATATTCCGGGGTTTTGTTTCAAGTTGACAATGAAACAAGTATTTTTAAGACACTCAAATAGCCTTTTTTGGGGGCTTTTTTAGTAGACGTCGGAACGTGTATTGAGAGGGTGTCAATCAGGTCAAACACGAGATAGTCCATATATGGCCGATATAGGCCCAAAGTCATGAAAACAAAATAAATTTCAAAGCCCTTCTGTCGGAAACGTGCCGGTGAAATGGATCCCTGTTTGTTAATGGAAATACGTGACTTCTGGCAAAATGCACTAATGCCTCAGGTCACATCAAGTCATGCCTTTGTCTCCCGAATAACTCATGATCGGAAATTTTGGCTGCGATCCCATCTGCTTCAAAAAGGAATAGACTGATTGGGAGGTGAAATTCAGTTATTTTTGGAATCTTTATTGTTTTTATTATTTCATTCATAACAAGATCATATTATCATTCACTTCTCAAAAATTAAAGGTAGAAAGAAAAAAAAACTGATCCCTCTATCAGTTTGCCGGCGCTTCCAGAACTATTCTTGGTGACTTTTCGGGGAGAATGATTTAATTTCATTCCTGTTTATCTACATTGTTACTAATTTTCGTGATAGTCTAGGCACTGTTGAAATGGGCGGTGGAAAAATGCAAATGATCTAAATGCCACTGGGATTTCAAAGAACTTCACACGGTCAATGCCATATTCGTGATTGCGTCAACAAAATTGCCAAGATCAGCTTATCATGGGGAATGGCACATTACATTAAAAAAAAAAGACGATAACCGGATAAAGACAATAGGCGGCTTTTGCTTTCTCTGCTTGCGCTTGCACGCAATATCTGCAACTGATATTCCGTAAATATCACCCTTCGGTTTCTCTTTCTCTTGCTTGAAACAGGGGCACCCAACGGTGCGTTGCAGGGAATATCTGTTCGGGAGACTTAAATCGCCTGAGAAATTCGGATTCAATTCCAGTGAAAACTAGAGATTTCTTTGGCGAAACATCACCTCCGACTTTTGTAACAAGAGGAGTTATTATTTTCGGAAGGACAGATATGTCGTTCAGGTTGTAAAATGAGGTCAGCGAGCATTTTCGGAGAGCTATCAGCAGCTCAGAAATTCGGCGGATAGGATTCTGTTTCCTAAAATTTTATGTGGCCTAAATTTTTAGCTAAAAACGCCGAACAGATCAACCTGTATAAGCTTACACAAATATGCCTTTAAAAAGCTCTGAAACAATCAAAGAAAGCAGAAAATGACGTTTCAAGTATTTTGCTAAACTCTTTTCGTTGGGTGCCCCTGTTGAAAGAACATTTTTTGCGGTTTGAGTTCAATTCTTCACGGATCAGTCGACTACCAAGTACCCAAAGTGTCTATGTTGTTTCCTATTAGAAATTTTCTTTGTTATATAATTAATCATGCCAGGGCTCTTGAGCAACAATTATTTGAAATAGATTGTTTCTCGTATCATGCAAGTAACTGTCGCCACAGGGAACCTACTTTCTGCATAGAAAAATGTTTCGAGGCATCAATCAGAGCGGATCACGAAAGTCAAGTATTAACCATTCTAGGCAAAGCTAGACTAGCCTGCGCCGAGAGGTATTTTATTTCCTATGCTTCAGAAAATAGGAGACCTCTGCACGCAAGCTAAGCAAGACAGTTGCCAAAATTGAATTTCAATAATTGAATTCGTGTCCTTATTTCGAGTCAACAACACTGCCTAAATCATAGATTCTTCACATCCTCTACAATTTATGAGTTTAAACGAAGTTTCCTCGTTTGTGCGCACTCAACATTTGTCGCCGGAGCAAAATTTTATTTCCACAAGCAAGCCATGTTTTTGAATTTTTTTTCAGAAACAATGTTGTTCTTCCGTAAGAAATCAGTTGCGTGTGCACCCAAGTAGGAAACATAATGATGAGTAATGTTTCCCCAATATTGCTGTTTTCTTGTTTTGATAGGAACAAGGCATACTGTTTACGCATATATAATTTATTAAAGGCAGGTATGATCTTCGACGATATACTGTAGAAAGAATAAGGCAAATTGTCTCGTCGAGGTACAGTTGTGTGCTTTCTACCTAACAACCGTATAATTTCTGAGTGTTAGTACAGAATATTAAATTTGACACTTAGAAAAATAAATTTAAAAATAAAACTCATTGCCTAGGGTGATGCAGAAGAAAAATAAAATATAAATTAATTGTGCATGTCGTCTGTTTAATTGCTGTGATACAATTACATGTAAAATTCTTTTTAGTTTTCCAAGGAAACGAGTTGTTTCAAGGAAGCATTTCCCAGAACAAGTCTAACACTCGAAGTTCTCTTTTTATTTGCAAACTAGGTGGTTTGCATTGCAAAATCCGATGTTTTGTTTACAACAACATCGTCAAATTTAGATAATTTGTTTTCGGGCAAGGCAACAGCGGCTCTTAATTTGAGGAAGTACGATACCATGCCCCAATAAAGTCGCACACAGCAAACTGTGTAGTTTACATAGAAAGGCCTTAAAATAGAATAACGACACCCTAGAACGGTTGTATAATTTCTTTCTAGGTACGTCGGCCGGAATCACTAGGGATTGCAGTTTAAGGCATAAAAGTAGTGTTTCCAGCTGATAAAAATATACCTGCAAGATGTTTGATAATGGCCAAGTCTTATAGAGATATTCCTGAATTATTTACGCCGTCCTCAAACAACATTAAACTTCAAAAAATAGTCGCCAAAGAGTGAAGATTGGCCAGGGAAGGTTTGTGCTTCGGCAAGGGAAGGATAAAATTAGACGACATAGATCCAGCCTTTATTGTCGGCCGGGTAGATAACGAGCAGTCTCTTTCTTCTCCTCATTCTTGTATAGCGCGAGAAGTTTCCACGAATCGCGACGCATCGGTCGGCAAAGCCTTGACTTCCATGCATAAGTTATGCACGGGACTACGTGCTGTCTAATTTGGAAACAATTGGACAGTTGCTTGAATGGAATTTTCGGCTAACTTTTCCATTTTTTCTATGTTTGATCTTTATCAAACATTTTCACTCAACATTTTGCCTTACAAACAAATGTTTGATCCTTAAGCAACCAATCAGAAACGGAATTTGGGTGACTTTTTTTTGTTAGCAGAAATACGCAAAAAGTGTTATGTGGGCTCGATTTGCCCGATGTTTGGTCAAGCACTGTTTTCCCGTTTAGCCACCGAACGTTTTGCGTGACAAACAGCATGTTGGGGGAAAATGTTTGATAGTTCCTTTAGGACTATTGTAGCTTCAGAGGTTGTCCTGAAAAAATGGCGAGGCAGGAACGAAAAAGCCCCATCATGGAGTCGGTTTGTGCAAGAAAGAGGGGGAGGATTTTTCTTATAGAAAGTCATTCTTTTTAAATGTAATCAATTGTTGCTATGGCCTTTGCTGTGGAAAAAATCCATACTGCTGTTCAGATTTCGTCAATTTCACCGACTTAATGCTGGAAATCAAGTGAAATACTTTCACGGTAGTATTCACAAGTGACTGAAGGCTAAAATTTTGCCATCAGTTTCAAAAATGACTTTTGCAAGCTAAACATCTACTTTTAGGGTACCATTCAACCTTAACCGATTTTAACAGCTGCAATGTATTATTTAGTTGCAGTGTCCTGAAAGTAATTAAACACAAAATGGAGGAACTCGAAGATAGCAGGACACTGACAGATAAACAGAAAAACTCGGACATCAGTTTAGTTGAAATAAAGCTCTATGAAAAATCTTCACCACACGCCGTCGATATATCTTTCACAAAACAAACTTTCTTTACAAGTACCAGTAAAAGTACAAGCAGAGAATGTCAGAGTAATGGGCTATCAGTTCCCTAGTCCATTTACATATAGCCGTACATTTTGGGATCAGATTGCCATAACAGCCATACTTTGTCTGACAACATTTGAAGCTCTTTTACGTCACTTTATAGCAACAAGGCGACACAATTTAAGAGACGTCTGAGGTTAGTAGAAAGGAATTGAATTTGCACGTCTAAGGATTTGTGTAACGTTTTCTAGTCTTGAACTGAACTCCAAGCTGGGTTTCCCGGTTTAATACGATAAGAAGCTGTGTACCATCAAGGGTTACATAGAAGATTTACGTTACCAAAGGGTTAAGATTTTAACAATGAAACATTTTAATAGTGGTAGTAAAAGTGCCTATTCATTGGAAATTCTAACAATAAAACTGTACTTCATTGGACAGTTATGAGCATTTCAGACTACCTGGTAAAATAAACTTCATTTGGCTTTATTTTGGTGTTTTAAGAGCGCGTGTCCACAAAAATCGAACATCGAGCGGCAAACTTTAAAATTTCAAAATCGCTCAAACTTGGGCTATTAGTAGTCCATATTGAGTTGTTCATCGCTATGTGTTTCATTTCTCGAATACTTTTTTCTTTCGGCAGAAATTAACGAAAATAAAATTCATGGTCAGACAAGGGAAAACTCGGCTTGAAAATTAGCCTTTTTTGAAGCAAACCGCTCGCTTAAAATTTAAAGCTAGAAGACATCCACTTGTTATCAACTTATTCTACAACCTTTCCTGAATTTATTTTGTTCTTTTTCATTAAGATTGAAAATAATTAAGATACTGAGACAGACCTGAGAAAATTCCTCCAATTTGTATCTGGAAATGACTAATCAAATTGAAAAAATAATTTAACCTACTACCTTTACCACAAATAAAACGAAATTCAAAATTTAAGGTTACAAATAGATGGCCTTTCAGCTGATATAAAACTTTTCCCGGGGAAATCACATCGTTTTCTTCTTATCAACTTGTTTGCATTTGTCTTGCAAGTCTGTAATATTCAGGCCTTTGCTTTGTTTGTTTTGTAACCTTCCTTTATTAATTTTTATTTATTCTATCTCTAGGCTGGTGTTCGGGGTAAGCTGGGACGATTTCTCGGTGAATTTCAGGTCTGAAAATTCCCTTTAAGCTTACATGAAATGTGTTGTACAATTGTGGTCTGTGAAGAAATGCTCAAAATCTCCCAAAATCGCGATATATAACAGATTGCGTGACAGACGTGACAGATGGTACAGATGTGGTTTTCGCATATTTTTGCCCTAACTCGGTCCTGTTGTTGTTATTGGCGTCGAATTGTATTACATTTTATTTTCCTAAGAAAAAGTAACACGTAGTTCAATTGTTTTATCAAAGTTTTCCCTCACTTCCCTGATAGTTTTATGCAGTGCAGAGTACTGTGCATACAGTTACTTCTTTTACTCGAATGATGTAATGTACATGTATGAGCTACTTTACGAGTTCATGTCAAATGCATGCTGACGCAAATCTTTTAGAAAGATACCAGTCACAGATAATTCAAATTTTAAAGTTTTTAGTTTTCATTGTTTTAGCTAGGAGTTTTTGTATTATTTTCTTGATTCTTAATTATACTATTTTATTTGTCCGCGTTGCTGTGGTGGTTCCCACGGCCTATCTTTCGAGCTCTGCAAAGACTGCGATGGCATTTTCGTGCTCTCTTCAGAGTAGAACCGGAACGTCCTGCTCGTATGATAGGTTCGGACAAGAACGAGAGTCTTGAAATAATCAGTTTACACAACTGCTCAAAGGATATTACAAGTCATTGTTCCGACCTGTCATTTTCTGGAATAACTACAGAGAGCGAACTTATACTCGCTAGAGTTGGTGTTTTTAGCGAGGAGGAGACTTCATCTAAAAAAATTGGCCACTATTTGCCCATATCACAGGCGTGAACTCGGGCTTGGCTGGTGGCGAAACTCACCAAGTGCAATGTACCGCAAATAATATCCAAACATGGAGCAAACAGAAAAGCAGATCGGGGTGTTTCGAAAATGGTATCCGAACGAATCCATAAGACGACAGGAGAGTTTGTCCCAGTTGGATCAGGTAAGTTAAGGTTCAAAGGAAAACAATTTTTATTTCAGAACTGAATACCTTTTTCATGACAGTCAAAGGAAATGCTAGACCAAAAAGGTAGCACGCCACTTAACAGACATGCTTCATTTAGATAAACTAATGGTTCGGAGTAATTTAAGCTTAAATGCTGTAACTTTTATTGAAAGACAAGATATTTCGCAATTAAATTCACGAAGCGTTTATTTTAAACTACCTTTTTGTCGATCGGTTATTGTCTTTGGTTAGTAGAAGCAGTGTTTCGAAACACAGACTAATTTGCATAACCGGGTTGAAATTTGATATCGTACAGAAAATTTCAGCAATTGTCTTTTTCAACGTTGTTTTCTCGCTAATACTTGATACGTAACCATTGTTTTTTACATCAGAATATATTTCTTGTCTAGATTGCAGAATACCCTGCAGTCTATTTGCATTTCATTGAATAACAGTGATGCCTATTATTTTTCACCTCATTTTACAAAGGGTTCCGACACGTCACGTGGAAGTTTCGGGGTATTCTTATTCTTTTAGAGAGTTGGTTCCATATGAAAGAAACTTGGCCTCTTATTTGAATGAAATAAAAATGTTATAAAAATATTTTTTTTGCCTCAAACGTTTAAAATATTTGAAAAAATTCCTCTTTGTATTTGCCCACGGAAGGTCTTTGTTTGGGAGGGGAGATTATTTGAGCCCTCATCTCCCTGATTTGAGAAAGGGCGTTTACTCCAAAAACCTCTAAACATAAAATTTTGTATTTTTCATTTTTCACATTGGAATTAAACATTTGCTTTAAGTTTTCTCCCGTAAAAGCGTTGTGAACAGACTGCAATTTTTTAATGCAAACGTTCTTTTGATATGTTTGATTCGGATGTGCTGGGGGTATGTTTGGTCTGAAAGTGACATTTGTTCTATTTGGACTGGTAGGCATTTGTCGAGACTGTAGAAGGAGTGTTTTGGAAGACCCATGTCCAGTCTTTTCGGGGGGGTACGTGGGGTGAGCGTGAGGGTGTGTAGTCCTCCCGGCGATCCATCAAGCAAGAACATCCACAAGCGGGAAAAGGTGAGCTATATAAGCAACCTTTTGTACAGCGATTTCGGTATAAGAACATGGAAAGCCTACACCACTGGCCCTGGGAAACTAATACCGCGGACAACGTTCGATGTACCAAAAGAATTGGAGCTGCCAACGATGGAGGTTAGGCCCTCCTCCAACCTGAAGACCAGTACTAGCTTTGTACCCGTACGTCCCAGACGAACCAGTGGCCAACATCCAGCCACAGAGACAGACGAAAGCTTCGACAGTGATACCATGTCCACTTTCAACAGTTCCCGATTATTGACGTGCCCGGAAGAGGGGTGCGTCAAGACGTTTAGGTGGCACTCATCCCTTGTAAAACACCTGGACTGCAGAACGCACAAACGTACGCTAGAGCACGAAACGCTGTATATGATAAGGCCATGATAGAATACGTGACTAAACCGGACTGTGGAGCAAGCGCAGCTCCAACAGTGATAGAGGCAAGTGGACCATCACTACCAACCGCACCTGCTCTCATGATGGGACGGGCACTGATAACGATACAGTCACGTCGCACCAAATTCACTGACAAGCAAAGGCAGTACCTAAATGCCAAGTTCCAAATTGGTGTATAAAGAACCGGGAAGAAGGCTGACCCGACTGACGTTTCTAAAGCCATGAGGACAGCAAAAGATAGCAACGGGGAGAGACTATTTGGGTATGACGATTTCCTTACGAGCCAGCAAGTTAGCAGTCACTTCTTTCGCCTTGCTGCTAAGCGAAGTGTCGAGCTAGACCATCCTAATAGCGAGGAAGAGACTGCCGGAGAAGACATTCAGATTGTGCTGAGGGAAAACGTTTTGTCTGAAGTGAGCATGCAGCATTCACATCCGATCATCTATGTCCTACAACATCTTTGAGTTAGTGCTAAACTCTAAACTTAGTTTTTTCAGTGTCAATGTTACGGAGCATCGAATCTGTGAAGCTTTTGGACTTGAAACATCCGAAATAACAGTCAGGCGGGAAAAGCCATTCATGGACTTGTTCTCAAGCCTGGTGCAGGGCTGCAGTTGTAATGCCAACAAGCACTCATAATGTGGACGGTACATGTTATTGGTGTGTGATATGGTTTCAGACTTTTATTTTTCCGGATCTAAAAAGGGGAGGGGGGGTGTGGTTACCGTGTATGACCGATACCATGGCAAGGGAACTTGTTTTGCAAATGCAAAGGTCTGTTTCATTTAATCCTTTTTATGATCATTAAGAAGAAAGCTATATCATTCCCTGAGAAAGGAGCTCAGTTAGCAGGTTGGTTTGTTCTGACAATGGTGTGGAAGATAACGAAATTGTCTTATGCGTAATACGAAACAGTTCATAGAGGGAAATTAGAGTTAAAGCATATTGCGCTTTGACCTCAAACGTTTGTGTTTGCTTGGATTCATTATCTTCCCATTTTCATTTTGAATTTGCCAGGCTCGATCAGTTAATTTAATTCATATATATCCCGCATTGCAAGAGAAAATGACTAAGATGCCTTCGTCCTCTGCGTGAGATTTACAGAGGAAATTTTTAAATCTCACGCAGTATAGAGTATGTTGCCGTATAACATGAAGTACTGCTAGGTGTCAAAAAGTGTACAGCACGTTGAAAAGACGGTTTAAAAAGGTTCGGTTAGATCCGACCTAAGAAGTTAGAATTTTTCTCCTGAAAACACCAGCATCGAACCGCCGTGATGAGGGGTGCCGAAGAAGAGCTCCTTAACCCTAACACCCCCCCCCCCCCCCCACGGTATTTGCATTTATACATTTGCAGTTGGCAACAAATGTTCAGTTTCGATCTGCAATCATAGACTCATTAGGCAAATGAAGGTGAACTATACATTGCAATAATGACTTTCTGTCCCATTTGATTTGTAGGTAACTCCTTATAACAGATAACAGACGTGACATGCAATTTGGTTCCCAGCACGGGAGATTCGTTTACCTAAGCCTGAATGTTAGGAAAACATGAAAAACTATATGAGATGATGGTCAAATAGGACAGATTTATCGATACATTTCACAGAATGACTGCGCCGTTCAGGCAGAATTATTAGCCTTACAATCATTTATACCATATGTGACAGGTTTCACAAAAGGTATATACGTAAATATATGACTTAGAGATCTTAAGCAAGCTCTACTGAGCGTTAGAAAAGATCCCCAAGATCCTCAAATAGGTGCTTAGGTAACGAAATCTACTTGTAATAAGTGCTACGGTCACGTTATGTCACGCAATCCACTTGTTACGTGTATCGATTTTTGTCCTACTTCCTCCAGTTTTAGCGCTCTTTCACGGAGTAACATTTGATTTCCCCAGAAGAAATTTTATACCATTCAAAGGGCCATTTATTCTTTAGTTTTATTTCTAAATTTCGTTTTCATTTCTGGTAAAGGTAGTAGGGTAAATTATTTTTTCAATTTAGGTAGTCACTTCTGTCGAGAACCAGGAGGGAATTTTTCAGGTCTGTCTCAGTATCTTAATTATTTTCAATCGTAATGCAAATCATAAAATAAAACAAGGAAAGGTTGTAGAATAGGTTGATAACAAGTGGATGTCTTCTGGTTTTAAATTTAAAGCGAGCAGTTTGATTGAAAATGGCTTATTTTCAAGCCGAATTTTCCCTTGTCTGACCTTGAATTTTCTTCTGGTCAATTTCTGCCGAAAGGAAATAGTATTCGAGAAATGAACCACATAGTGATGAATAAATCAATATGGACTACCACCAGCCCAAGTTAGAGCGATTTTGAATTTTCACACTTTTGCCGCTATTTCTCGATTTTGTTCGATTCTTACAGACATCCACTCTTAAGTCATTAGTTTATAACAAAACGTACTTCTCTCAAGGTAAAAAAATGTCATTTGAAATCTTTGTTTTGTCGATGTTCAGGTAACAAGGAAAAGGGGCGTATTAACCTGGTTTAAATACCTGTTCTAGCTTAACACGATTTTCGAATTTACTAAATACAACTAGGATGTAAATAATTTCTTAGGTTGTATGTTTTGCCCGATGTGCAGGCCTCATTTAGTAAAATGATTAACCTGAAAGAAGGTCATTTAAACGACTGGGAAGTGAAGAACCCAATGTCCCAAAATTTTAAATGGACCTCAAAGTTGTCTTTTTTTCTAGAAAAACCGAGGTTAGCAGCAAATTGTTTGGAGCTCTGAACTAAACTACAGTTACAAAAAACGATCTTAGTGCTTTAGCACACGATACATGGGTCATCTCAGAGTAGGTTTGCCGCAAAATGAATCCACCGAGAATACCCAAGTTTGCCAACATAGGAAATTCAAAATTTTTTTTTCTTTTTTTGTGGTTTTAATCAAGATACACCCCGTCTAAAGGCCATAGAAGGTTTGAGAAACACTAGTCCTTTACTGAATAATTCCTCATTGTGTAGCCCTGTATTATACCGCGCAAATCAGTACTTATATGGCACAAAAAGGCAACTCAAACTCAACTCAAACATGATCTGTCTTTTTTAGCAGGTTGTGTTGTATATTTTGCCAAAGCAAGAAACAGGAAAACCCTGAGTCACCTTTCTGGCATGAGTGTCCTTTTGAGGCTCATCCGCCTGGCAGCTACATTCGGAATAATCAGAGCAGATTATAACGCTTCGAAAGAGCTTGGAAAAGGAATCGACCTTCGGAAGACCAACTTACTGGGCGACTTCCAGGAGCGCCAGGCGAGTGTGTTTGCGTCTTTGCCTTCAGATTGCTTTATAAAGAAAACCTTACACTACTCAGGCAGTAACTTTGACTACTTCGCAAGTACAAAACAATTCTACCAAAAAATGGCCATCGGAGCAGGTTTGGACGCCTCATTGGAGTCTGCGTTTACTCTGGGCGCCACTCTCAGCAGTTTAATACAGAAAGGAGATTCAAACGAAACCCAAGTGAGTGGAATGTCTTTGAACATCCAGACAATAACAGAAAAGATCCTTGTGCAAAAAGATTGTTTATGTGATGATCAAATTTCCAGCTTAACCAAACACTAGCTTCGTCAGGGACTTGGAACGATTGCCATTGACATTTGAGAAGCCATGGCTGGCGAACTCCTGGAAGGCATACAGCGTCTTCTTGGAGACATACGGCTCTCATGTGATAACGTCTGTTAAAGCGTGGATCAAGTATCAGGCAAGCAACGTTTGCAGAGAGTTCTTCGTCGCATAGTCAGAGAGATTTTCAGGTGAAAAGTTGTCTTGAGCTTGCAGGACCCACAAATGTTGCCAAGGTCGGTGTCAAGGCGTGTGCAAAAATCAGCAAAAGTGAGATATCCAAGGCGACCAAGATGAAGACGGTAGATAAACTCATCATCAGAGGAGGGACCAAGGAAACTCGCAATGCGCTGTTGAAGCAGAGGACGGAAGACCTGATTGAGAAACTTTTGAATGAAGCCGGTAAGACGGACGCGGCTGTGGAACACACCTTCAGATCGATGTGGGGCATTTTACAGAGCCGTTTTGGGATCGGGTCGAAAAATACATCAGAGCTGTTAACCTGCAGTACTACTACCTCGGCTTCTTGAATTATGGCTGCCAGTTCAAAGAAAGTGGAGGAGTTCAAATACAGAAATTCGACTACGCCAGGGGTTCCTCCCAGCAATCTCCAGAATTCGAGTGCTCTTTGGCTGCAGAGGGCTGCCACAACGACGAGGACTGCCATTACAAAGTGGGAATCTGGTGCTCTTGTCGAGGGAAAACGTGCGTTCACTACGAATCAGTGAAACAAGACACGGGAATCCCTAAGCTCACTGCATACGCCAACACCGATGAAGACTGGGGATGGCATGGCTGCGACTGGAAAGTCGCTGGGTCTTGGTGCAGTTGCTACAACGAGAATATTGGGTTGCGGAAAGTGGTATGGAGGATGCCCAGCAGGGATGCCCTGCGGAAAGGCTCAAGTCATGGTGCACATCACAAGACAGAAACTGATCGTCTTAAGTGTAAAAACTGATCGGCATTAACGAACGTTAATAGACAAATATGTCAATTGTCACCAAACGAAAGTATATGCATGTTTTGTGGACTTTAGGAAAGCATTTGATTCGGTCTGGCATGATGGACTTCTATACAAGCTGTTAAAAAATATTCGAGGAAACTTGTAATTAAAAGTTTATATTCAAATTCTACCTCCTCTGTTAGAATTGGAAATAGCCAAACGCGATCTTTTCAATACGCCAGAGGTGTGCGCCAAGGCCGCATTTTAAGTCCTTTGCTCTTTAACCTACCTCTTTAACCTAACGTCAATGATTTAGCTTTCTCGTTTAACAATATTCTATCTGATCCGTTCGTGCTACCAAAGGGCACCAAACTCAACTCTCTTTTTTATGCAGACGACTTAATTATATTATCACGATCAAAAGTAGGATTGCAAAATTGCCTAAACGAGTTATCCTCATATTGCAACTCCTGAATGCTAAGAATAAACGCCAAGAAAACCAAGATAATGATTTTTCAACGATGCACATAAAAGTGTGATTGTGTTTTTCACATAGGCAGTGAAATAATAGACATTGTCCAAAACTATACCTGCCTTAGGGATTCGCATCTCATCTTCCGGAAATTTTACGCTTTCGCTTGAACACCTTCGACAAAAAGCTCTTCATGCTTTCTTTGGTCTACGACGGCACACTGATTTTAATAAACTGAAACCTTTTCTTGCGTGTAAAATTTTTTACTCAATGATCTCACCAATTTCAACCTACAATAGTGAAGTTTGGGGTGCCTTTGCGAAATCAGATTTTAAGTCGTGGGACAGCTCCGCAATTGAAAAAACTCATTTACAATTCTGTAAACGTTATTTACAAGTTCATAACAAGGCATCCAATATTGCATGTAGAGCTGAACTGGGTAAATTCCCTTTGATCATTGATATAAATAAAAAGATACTTAATTACTTAAACTACCTTCGAGAAAAGGAAGAAAGCTCTATATTCAAACAGTCTTTAAAAATATCGATTGACCTTCATTATAACGGTCATAATAGTTTTTACTCTAGTCTCATGAAAATGACTGACAATTACAATTTCTGTGACTTTAATTGTAATTAATGAATGAAGGTAAAATCAAACAATATGTAGATCTCATGAAAAAGAAATATATCTCTTACTGGAACCAAACCCTTCAACATTCGCAAAAACTTAGTTTTTATTACACGTTCAAAAAGAATTATAGCCTTTCTGCCTACCAAGATCTAACAAGAAAGAACCCATCTAGAAAATCATTAGTAAAACTGAGAATTAGCAGTCATAAACTTCGGATTGAAACAGGTAGATACGACAAAATACCTCGTGATGAGAGGTTATGTAGTCTCTGCAATTATATTTTGTAACAAAACTGAAGATGAAACTCATTTTTTACTAGATTGCCCGAGCTATTCTTCGATAAGAGACAGGTTCTTTTCTAAAATAGAACCTAAAATCCCATTTCTACGACTATTATCACATGAGCCCTTATTGTCACATCTAATGAATTGTACTGATTATTTTATAAATATTCAATTAATTTCATTCATCTCGTCATGCTTTGAACAGAGAGACAAACTAGTCACAATGGCTACCTCTCTGAATGGTTAAAAATAAGAAATGGTTGTTATCTCTTTTAGTTATTTTAATTAAGTAAGAAATTAATAATTAAATTTTAAGTGGCTTTTGCAATACTGTAATACTGTGTTATAGTCATGCAAATATAGCTTGTTGTTGTTGATCCAGATCAAGATCATGATTCAGGTCCTGATCGAGGACAAGAAGCAGAGGACAAGAAAGATCGTCAAGATAGTGAAGTGAAACAGGACTGCACTTTTTTGTTTGGGAGGATCTAGGGGTGGTTCGGGTGGTTCGCTCGAACCCCCTAAACTGAAATCACAAACGTCTAAAACAGTGCGGTTTCTGAAAAAAAGTCATTAATGACTCTACAATCTTTTTAAAAACAAGCAGTTGTCTTTTGAACAAGAAAAACAGCAACAATTTAAAAAGCCCCACTCAGTAAGCAGTCGAGTCTACGGTATATTATAGCGCTTCCATTTCTGTCTGTCTATTTGGTAAAAAAATCACCCATAGAACCACCCGAAGCCAATCAACTTCCTCGGTTTACCGAACCCCCCTTGCGTAAACTGACCTGGATCCGCACCAGAGCATTAGAGTAAGAGTAAAGCATAGAACAGGTTTGGGGGTTTTAATGTATTACACACTCATTTTATCATCATGTATGAGAAACAAGCTGAATAAAGGTAATATATAGATTTAGCCAAGCCTAAAAGCGGAGCCGCGAAGGAATAAACTGGTGTTCGTTTCTCAAAAGTAGTCCTGAAACTCTTCGGTCTGAAATACATTTCGGGGCTTTTTTTGGCTCGTTCGCTTTCGAAAAGTGTTTCTCAAAAAGCCTGAAAGTGTTCCGAATTGTCCTTCAATATTTTGGGGATCTGTTCTGTAAAACCAAGCTCGAAAGGTCGTTCTAGAGGCTGAGCACAGCTTGATTATTTTACTCACGAGCCGTCTAGCCTGGTGTTTGCAATGTTTCCATATCCTGTCATTAACTGTGAAGGCTTGTCAAATCTCCTTGGTTTATTGGCTGTTCGCTTGAATGAACTTGAAACGGCGCTCATTTACAAAAACAAAATAAAAATTATTCGACTGTTTAAAGGGACACTGTCACGGGTTGACATGCGCAGAAACTTTCACTCTCGAGGAATCTCGCGGACACGTGTTTTTGTCGGCCGCCATTATGGAATCGTCGGTAAGTGTATAAAATTTGCATTTATTTTGCATCTAAATCAAATCTACGTCTAACAAATTATTAACGGATCAATACTCTTATTCTCAGGAAGCTACAGAAGGGTTCTGTAAATGTAAAAGCGCGTGTACCACAAAACGCAAAGAAAACAGTACTCGTTGATGTCCTTGCAAAGGGCGAAATGTGCTTTGTAGTGACGAATGCAAGTGCGGTACCAGCAGCAAACCCTGCAGGAACAAGGTATGAACTTCACATTGACTTCTTTGAGGCTCAGTACATAAATAATTATCTTATTGAAGTTGACAAAAGCATTTAAACGACATTTGTTTCTGCTTCTTCAGGATTCAGTTGGGCAGTCGACGACTGAATATCTTTTCCTCAACATATATTCTTTTATGCTTTTTCTCCCACTCTTTCTTCGCTCTTCTGGGAGAGCTAAAAATCCTCTTCATCGCGTTCGGATGTTAACAAATAACATGAACTGCCACTAAATAAAAATACTAGTCTGGTCAAAAATTTATACTGACATTTCACCGGCATTTTACTGGGATTACCCGAAATAAAGGATCTGGGGAGCTTCGAAGCACTTGTAATAAACTTATCGAAGAAATGTCGCGTAGGTTTTAGCAGCCGCGAAAAAATTCAAGCACTTTGAGGAACACACATTACTTACGGGATAAAATAGCTTTAAACTCAAAACTGCTTCGCTTATATTTCGTTCTCTAACTTGAGACCATCGAGATTGAAAACAAACGAACAAACACCATCCAAACACTCTTAACTCTGTTGCATAAGTTTTGCGGCTGCAAATTGTCTGAAATTCGAGCGCTTTAAAACATGCACCGAACTGTTTTTGGAAGCTTTTCGGGCATGATTAGCCTGCGTAGCAAGCTTTCGGTAAGGCTTTCCGCACGTTCGATGCACTTTTCACTTTTTTGGCCGCGGGAAAATTGGGGCGGGTGCAAAAAAGTGCGTGGAGGGGGAGGGGAAAGGAGAGAAGGAAACGCTTGCACGCAAACCCCACGATTTTGAAAAACGCCCCTTTGACACCTTCACAGTTGGATGAATTCATAGCGTGACAACTTGTCAATAAAGTAACGAATAACAGACTACCGGATGTTTCAGAATTACTTCCGTCAAAAAAAAAAAACATGCTACACGTGGATAAAAACCGTGAACTGCCTAACACTCAGCGCGGAGATGTGTCATGTCGATGGCTCAAAACGTCGAAACACCAAGTGATCGGTGTAGGATTTGTCGCTGTATTTTCAGAGTGAAATTTGGAAATATATCTCAGCCAGGAAAATCGCGTTTTATTTCGTCAGAAAACCTATTCAAAGAGTCAAAAAGAAGTGGTTATATTGGGACAATTCTCGCGGATATTTGCCGAGCGGCTGGTGTGGAAGTTGTCGAGAACTCGCAGCTTTATTCGGACCGTGTCTGCAACCCTTGCGCGCGGAAAATTAGGAATTTAGGTACATTATTTGAACTTATTCGGAATACAATAGGCAGCCAGTCTGCTGTTACCCAAACTCCGCCGAAGCTTGCTGAGAACTTGTCCAAACGGCTGCTTGACACTACACCAGGCAGGAGTCCTTGTCGCAAGACTGTTCGAGTAAATTCTCCAGAGTCCGTAAAAGCTTCTCGCAAGTCTCTAAGATTTGATGCGATACCACAGCCGTTTTTGTTGTGTTTATCACGCCGGGTCACGCTCAAATGAACATACCTGATTTGATTGACGGATTTATCACTTAGCAATCAACACTACCATGCCGCGCCAATCAGGAAACTCCGTTCGTGGGCGAACGGGTTTTTCAAAATCGTGGGGTTTGCGTGCAAGCGTTTCCTTCTCTCCCTTCCCCTCCCCCGTCACGCACTTTTTTGCGCTCGCCCCAATTTTCGCGCGGCTAAAAAACAAAAAATGTGGGGAAAACCTTACGGAAACGCTTGCTACGCAGGCTAGGGCATGATAGGTTTAAACCGACAACTGCTTCGCTTATAGTTTTTCAAATAACTGTTATATTTCGTTCTCTAACTAGGGACAATCAAGATTCAAAACAAAGAAACGCCAAACACGCTTTAAATTGTTATTATGCCGGCATAAGTTTTGCGGATGCGAAGTAAGCCTATATAAAGTTAGGCGCTTTGAGGAACGCACAAAACTGTTTTCGGAAGCTTTTCGGATAAAATAGCTTTAAACCGACAACTGCTTAGCTTAAAAGATTATTACTATTTAAAACTTCTAGGACAAGAAAATCGACAGTTGCACAAAGAGATGGACCGGACGGTGAAAATTGAAAGCAAAGCTTGTGCAGCTGTCTTGCGGCTGTGCTTAGACCTACTGTTATGAATAAACAAACACAAAATAATGGACAGAGAAATCATTTTTGAAAAACATTTATTCGAAAACCCCTAAGTTTATACTTAAATGAAATTCGCGTTACACTTCCAAAATCGTAGGTCGGTCCACGCGAGTGAAATCGGCTCAGCATGGCAAAATATTCAAGAATCTGTCACAAATCTGAGCGCGTTTTCTAATAATTTTTTAAAGTCAAAAGTAAATAACACATTTCTAATGGCATAAATCAAATTTACATTTCAAAACGTAATTTCTTTCATCGTAATACCCGAAATCATGTACCTTAGACCTTTTACAAACTTCACTTACTCGGTTGTGTTTCAGAACAGGGCAAACTCTCCGCCGTGAAGAAAACAAAGCGATGAAGTCCTTTGAATACAGCTTTCGTAAGTTGAACTTTTCGCCTTCTACCAGTATTCTTTTGAACCTTTTCTTTCCATTTATATGTATTAGATGTTTTTTTGTCAAGTATAAAACTTCTCAGTACTCTCGAGCAATCGTTAAATGCTAAAGAAGCTTAAGCTTTTAAAGAAACCTCTTTTTCAAAAGCGACGATGGTCATGCGATTTCCCGCCAAGAAAAATGCCGGTTGCCCTAAAGCACCGTGCGATTTCCCGCCAAGAAAAGAGGGCATTCTCTGCCCCCGTTGGGTTGTCTTGGGACTCCCCTCCCCCTCCCACAGAGTGTGCGGACGGACGGACGTACGGATGTACGGATGTACGGACGGACGGTCACGTGACTAATATATAGATTTAGCCAAGCCTAAAACCGGAGCCCCCCTTTTTGTTTTGTCTGTTTTTTTTTTTTTGGTTTGTTTTTTTTGGTTTTTGCTGGCAGTTATTAATTTGTGAAAATACTCTCATTCAAGTCGTTAAATTAAAAAAAAACAAAGAAAAAAAAAACCTGCTCCCGCTGAGTGTCGAACCCGGCTGGTCAGCGTAAGATGCTGATGACTAGTCCACTGGGCCATGGGCATTTAACTATATATTTGGAGTTAATTTTAATACTTATTTCTTTCTTCGTGACAAGCTGCCTATCAGCGTGAAAATGCTGGTGTTTTTCCTGCAAAATGTGTTCGAAACGCCGTAAAAACCATGGTTGTGGACAGAAAAAAAAAACCAAAAAGCACTAGCTCTGCTATATTTAGGGTCGAAACCGCTGCGAAAAGCTGCAAACTCAAGTGGTGTACCGACCGAGTTTGAACAGAGCCGACGAGGCAAATTTGAACTTTTCGCCTGAACTTTATCGCCTGATTTCTTTCGCCTAAATTGAACTTTTCCCCTTCCACCAAAAAGACAACTGATTGTTCCTTGAACTTTTTTTCCATTAACAAATTTGTTTTTGACTTTTGTTGTCTTTCCTTGTTTTGCTACAACGCGGGTCAACATGCGATTTCGCGCCAAAAACACACGGGATTCAGCACAGGATTATATCCAGTGTATAAAGTGTATTGGTATCCCTGTGGTGCCCTGTGGTACGTGACTATTACGTCACTACCAAAATTTTTTGGCTTGACAGTTTACCAAATTTCCTTAGCAATGGAGCTCCGCTGACGCGCTAGCGCGCTGGCTCCGCTATTACGTCACAACCAAAATTTCTCGGATTGAGACCTCGGATTGATAGGTTACCATATTTCCTTAGCAATGGAGCTCCGCTGGCGGGCTTTGCCCGCAGGCTCCGCTATAATAATTGTTGGACTTGGACAATTTTTGTTATTCAGGTGAATATCATTAAAATCGATAAATGTTATTTACCATGAATGGGGATCATTACACGAGATGGAATAAAAGTTACAATGAATTTAGCTGTCTGCATGAAAATTCAGTCTTCAACTAATTCTTGGATTGAATAATCCAATACAAGCGGTAAGTTGAAAAGAATTCAACAGTAGCTGGTTTAAAACACACGGAGAGAGAACATCGAAACATTTGTGTTTTTTAATTCCTCTTGTTGAGAACATTCATCGACACTACCTTAATAGTTATCACTCAGGTGATAACTATTAGCCCACGCCTCTCTCTTTTAAGCCCCCTTCTATAATAAGCCCCCCTTTTGGAAGCAGGATTTTGTAATAAGCCCCCGTCCCCTCCATTAAGCCCCCTCCTCCCCCACCCTCAGTTTTGAAATATCAGTTAAATGATCTATATCACGACTTTATTAATATTTTTTAGCCAGTTTGTTGGGAAATTGGTCTTTCATTTCCCAGAAGTACCACCATATTAGAGCATAAATTATGTTATAGTTGCAATCTACATCTACATCTACATTTATTAAGTTGATAACATCGTTTAAGACATCACATCAACTATATAAAAAATAGATACAAAATAAAAATGTAAATAAGATATAAAAATACTTAGTTACTATTTACTTGTTTACAAGCTTCCCTAAATTTAATTTAAAATTCGATAATGACTTGCAGTTCACTAAGTCAGCGGGCAGTAAGTTCCACTCTGTTATTGATCTAGGAAAAAAATAATTTTTGCAAAAATTGATTTGAGTTTTCAAACAATTTTATGATTTGAAATAAGCCCTTCGTCTCTATTAAGCCACCCTCTTTAATAAGACCCCCGTTTCTGCAGCCGAAAGTTAAATAAGCCCACCGGGGGTTTAATAGAACTTTCAAGGTGTCTGGCTATTCAGGGAGGTGGAAAATTTTACCCGGAAATAGTACCAGGTAAACAGCCAAATGCGCCAGCGATTGGGACAGAAAACATTGGCAATGATTTATTTCTATGCAACTCTGGTAGAACTGGTCAAAATTTCCAAACTGGCGCCGTTCACGTAAAGATCTATTCTCTTTAAAGGCGTTGCCTCATTATTAAACGAATTGCTTGACGAAAAATCTGATTATGCTTGAGTCTGCATATCCACTCAAGCGTCATAAACGACCTCATTTGGCCAGATAGGGTTAAAATGGGGGAAAAATTCCAACTGTGATGAAAGCGAGGGCTTAACTTGAGACACGAAATAAGAGGCTATAATTCAAAGCTCCATCCGAATCGCCATTTTGATTTCAGGACATCCTATTACGAAACCCGTTGACAAACTACTAGCTTAACTGCAATCCAAACAAATCCCATCCAAGTCCCATATGAATACAGCCAGCCTAGTCCTTATAGGCGTTCTTGGCTCGGTCAAACCTAGACCATGAGCCGTGACGTTACCGAGAGAGACTCGCCCGGCCCTTCCTAGACTTCGCGCGCACTACGGGGCAAGAGAGAACGCCTAGGTACTAGGTTGGGATAGAGCGTAAACTTTTCTTGGCGGCTTATCTCTGTGATCTGTTTCATCATCATCTCATCTTTTTACGCCAAGAGGTGTGTCGGTAGCAAGTCCGGATAGCTCTGAATCAAAGTGGAGTCTAAATGAAATTTAAAAGTCGGAGAACGTTAAGGCATTGCACAAGAAATCACAATAACAGGTTTCATTCTTTTGGACAATATAACCAATTGAATGATTAAGATTAAAATCTGTTGGCAGTCTTTATTCGTAAGAAGATTTGATGGCGTCTCGTTGAGCTTGCGGTAATTAGAGTTCCAGGCGACAATCATTGACTACACTTATCAAAACCGTAAACGCATACGCACTTCCAAATATTTAGCTAACGGCCACCTGTAGCTTATTGAAAATAATTTTTCATGATTGCCAAATCAACTGAATTCTCCTCCTCTTTTAGGTAAACTTCACAGTCCTCATACCCTAATAAGTTTCAATGTCTAACTGTTTAACTCGGCTTAATTTTAATTTTTTCCTGGGTCCATAGTGATGTTAGTTCGTGACTCCATTGGTTTAGTTTATATTCCTTTGTTCGTTTCGTGGCTAGTCCACTTTGTTTCATGTGCCACAGAACTTCGAGTAAAGAATCATATGGATTTGATTTCTAGTTTCAACCTCCCCCCCCCCCCCAAGAAAAAAGGCGGGTTAGCTTATACGTGTTTAAATGGTCCTTGCCTCCCCCAAAACGCTATTTTCCAAATCCCCCGCCAACTCCACCCGTACTAGACTTGCACTAAGTCGCCCTCTCTTAGGAGCGAGCCGAAATACGTCGCGAAGCTAGCGACCGTACCTTCTTACTCTGATTTGTTTGTGTCTATTCGTTGTGTAAACATTTTTTATCATTGTATAAAGGTGTTCATATATATATCAGACCTAACGCAGAAAATGACTGGAGGTCATTTGAAATCAGTTCTGTTTTTCATGGTAAAAGGACAAACCGCCGTCCCCTCAATCAAAAGATGAAACATAAAAGACCCTCGAAGGAAAGCCTCGACAGAAGTTGATTCTTAGCAATTTAAACAACAGCAATTAATTATTTAAGTTGCAATGCTGTGAATTAATAAAATTAATAAACAAGACTTTGTACATGGCCGAACACTTGCTCTAAACCGAAATACTCGAGGCTTCGTTCAGTTGAAAACAAACCTTCAAATAAAAGTCTAAAAATCTTCACCGAACTCCACTGACATTTGTTTTCCAAAAACGCTTTCTGCTAGAACCAGCAAAACCACAAACAGAGAATGTCAGGCTAATGGCATATCAGTTACTTTCCCCTTTAAAATATTCGCCACTCACGTATTAGACCACACGCTAACTATCTGAGGTAAGAATTCCAAGGCAAGGATAATCTTTATTTGACAACAAAGCTCTTTCACGACACGTCATTCCAACACGCAACCCAGTTGAGGAGACACCAGCTGCATCAGAGGTTAGTAACAAAGAATTTATATTACCTAAGCCGATTTGCACTGATCGTCCTTCATTCCAGGCTATGTTTCTATTAAGATAATAACACTGAGGAGCTATGCATCTTCAGGTGTTACCGAGAGAGGATTTGCGAGATTTAACCGAATGAAATTTCTCATAAGTAGCACGGCTTGAGTGTATCTTTTGTTATTGAAAATTCCAACAACCACCTCACTAAAACGGTTCTGAACTGGTCAATTTTAAGATTTTGTTAAGTCTGCTTCGCTAAAACAAGTACATTTGGCTTAGTTTTGGCATTTCATCAGTTGATAAACTTCATTTCTTTCAACGTAATAAATCCTTTGTTTATCAACGTTCCTATGAAAGCTAGCGGCTGTAGCGCTCTCACGGCACAAGACCTCGCCACCTCTGGTAACGTCCTCGCTAATAATTCGTTTAAATACTTGTTCTCGCTCATAATACGATTTTTCAATTTATCGAATACGACATGAGCAATCGCCTTGGAGATTTCAGAGGGAAACGTTTTTCACATACGGCTAAGATGGCTGCATGTTGGTCTTCATTTTTCTGGTTATGTGCTTAATCAGCCTTCATCGGAAATAGTGGAGTGAAGAAAATCTGTTTCAACGAACTACTTCAGTAATACACGACGTTTTCCCGCTCAAAGTTATTGTGACCATGAAGCCCTTGAAGTTCAATTGGCCGTATTCGCGCGGTTCATCAGTCCAGTCGGTTGGTTTTTGTCCGTCATCATTATCTTCGCTACGCACATAGTATCGTTTCACCTCAGTCAGATTACACTAACCATAACTGAACCATGTTTAAAAGGTTCAAATAAATCGGCTAAAAAAACTGAGGATGCGTACAGTGGTTATGCACAGCATAGAAGTGAACTTCCCCTTTGGTCTCTTTTTTTTTGGGTGTGTGTGTGTGTGTGTGTGTGTGTGTGTGTGTGTGTGTGTGTGTGTGCGTGTATGGACTCTATAGGGTTAACAGTATCCCTATTGTGGTACGTATTAACAAAAAACTCTTTGACTTATGTTTAAGTTACCAGTCTTTGTTTCTGTGTATGCTTTAGCGTAAGCTCTGTCTCAGACAGTCTTTGTGGATTACTATACGTTGTTTGCGAATGCTTAGGAAAGCGGTAGAAACCACCAAGTTGCAGGAACCAAGAGAGGATAATTCATGCTCTCTTGTCGGAACTTATGTTATAAAACAAAACAGGGATGACGCAACGAACATGATTTGTTCTGATCGGTTTTAAAAAATGGCAAAGTTAACTTTGTCCAAAATGGCACCTCCCATTTGCTTTCATCTACTTCACAGTTGTTTAATTATTCATTCACACTATATTTTACACTATTTATGTGCAAAAACGTTTTGTCGATGGTTTGCGACGATTAAAAAAGCGAAAGTGAACCCAAAATTTAAAAAAATGAATTTTTGATTTTGAACTGAAAGTCGAAAACGACCGTTTTTGTTTAGAAAATAAGGGAAGCAAGCTTCAGGATTCCTTTACGAAGTCGTTATTTTTTGTGATGCAGTTTACTGCGAACGTCCAATAATTAATTCATTTATGTTCATAGCCAAAAGCTGAGACTTGAGTAAAACAAGCTCCTGGAACTCAGTTCAGAGAAAACGAGAAACGCCAAAATCTGGCAAGAAGTGGCTTCCTTATGGGCGGATATCTCTCAACTAGTACCCGTAAAAACATTAGCTGGGAACGTCACTCTAATGGGTATCAGTTTCATCCATTAACATTTTTCACCATTAACACATTGTCCAGATATCTATTTTGCTCCTTAGTTGACTTTATCTGTTGGAAACAAAAATCTCATCCTATATAAGAACAAGCAACACAGTTAAGCACAAATCAAAGGTTAGTAAGGAAAAACATTGGTATGCCGTCTTTCTGTTTGAATTTACGTTTTTCGCTAAATTCTTTTAAAAACTTTTATCACATTAACACACAACACAGACCAGGACGCACTGTTTAGAGGTCAGTTTGACTGTTCTCCTGTTGTTAAGTTAAGGAAACCTCTGAATTGAGTTTAATTCAATTTGTCCGTGATAAAACACAGTAGTAAAAGCCCCTACTATCCGGCAATAGCTTTTCTAAAAATATATATACGATTATAAATATACGACTGCCTTTTTCGCACAGAAACAAGAATAGCGAAAACTCTTTAAAACTAAAACGAACGAGAGAACATGTTACAAATCGGCCCAAATTTCTACAAAAGACCGGACGTCTAATTCTTTAAAACGTTGGATTGCACCCATCTAAGTATTTACTTTTCTGGAAAAAAAAACCTACCTCACAAACTCAAATGCGAAATCACAACAAACTGATTTTCGCCGGTTGTTCTCTGCTTGAACATACAGTTCATCGTAAAGATGGCATTTAGTTAATTTTTCTTCTGTTTCCAATTATTTTCACTGCTTAATTGAATGTCCTTTTGAAGTTCGTCGAAGAGAATTATTCGTAAAATTTTTACTGATCATCTTCTACTGAACGAGGTTAGGCTGTTCTGCTTGAAGCAAGCGTGGCTGTGAAAACAGCGGAGGTCTTGACGATCTTATCCCACCCTGAGTTCACAGAGGTTTCTTAGGGGAATAAATACCCGTTTGATTTCGTAGAAATGTCGTTTGAGGAATACGATTCCGCTGCCTAATTTTTTTCCTCTTAAATATTCATCTAATTACATTAAATTATACTACAGTTAGTAGGGAGAAGTTGACCTCTTATTAAAAGACCATGAACAGTTTGAAACGGAAACAAAAAAACGGATTCTGAGTCCTTTGTTTGAATGTCCCTTTATGTTCCCCTGCATGTATTACACGAGGCCAAATCAATGCTAATTTGGCCTAGAAAGCAACTCAGACTTAACCCATACGTGATCTGTCTTTTTTAAACCAGGTTTTATTTTGCCAGAGCAAGAAACGGGAATACGGCGAATCATGATTATCAGCTTGATACTGTTCGGCTGCCTGACAACCACATTCAGAGGAATTAGAGCGGATAGCAAACCTGACAGCGCTACGGAAGAGCTTGGAAAAGGAATCAATCTTCGGAAGACCAACTTACTGAAAGATTTCCAAGAAAGAGAGGCAAGCGTGTTCGAGCCTTTGCCGTTATCCTGTTTTATAAAGAAAAAGTTACATTACTCAGGCAGTAACTTTGACTACTACGCAAGTACCAAAGCCTTCTACTCCAAACTGGCTGTCGGCGCAGGTTTGGAAGCCTCATTGGAGTCTACGTTCACTCTGGGCGCTACTCTCAGCGGTGATATACAAAAAACAGATTCAAAGCAATCCAAAGTGAGTGGAACGTCTTTAAATGTCAAAGCATTAACAGGAGAGATCTTGGTGAAGAAAGATTGCTTGGATGACGATGAAATCTCCACCTTGACCAAAAAACTTGTCAAAGACTTGGAAGGACTGCCGTTGACAATTGACAAGCCTTGGCTGGCGAACTCCAGGAAGGCATACAACGTCTTCTTGGAGACATATGGCTCCCATGTGGCTACGTCCGTGAAGCGCGGATCAAGCATCAAGCAGACAACGTTTGCGGAAAGTTCTTCATCATATAGTCAGAGAGATTTTCAGGTGAAAAGTTGTCTTGAGCTTGCAGGCCCCACAAATGTTGGCAAGGTTGGTGTAAAGGCATGTGCAAATGTCAGTAAAAGTGAAATATCCAAAGCTACCAAGATGAACATGGAAGATAAACTCATCATCAGAGGAGGGACCAAGGAAACCCGCAATGCGTTGTATAAGAAGAGGACGGAAGACCTGATTGAGAAACTTTTAAATGAAGCTGGTGAGTCGGACGCGGCTGTGGAACACACCTTCAGGTCGGTATGGGACATTTTACAAAGCCGTTTTCCGACCGGATCCGAAAACTACATCAGAGCTGTGAACCTTCAGTACTATTAACTCGGCTACTTGAATTATGGCTGCCACTTCAAAGAAAGTGGAGGATTTCAAATACGGAAATTCGACTACACCAGAGGTTCCTACAAACAGTCTCCAGAATTCGAGTGCTCTCTGGCGGCAGAGGGCTGCCACAGCGATGACGACTGTCATCAAACCAAATTAGTGCCAATACCCGGCTCTGTTTCAATCTTCGACTGGTGTTCCTGACGCGGAAAATCGTGCATTCGCTACAAACGTGAGAAGCAAGACACGGGTGTCTGTAAGCTCACCGCGTACGCAAACACCGATAAACTGGAAATGGCAAGGTTGCGACTGGAAATTCTGGAAGATTTACTGTGGCTGCTACAACGAAAATATTGGGTTGCGAAGAGAGGTATGGAGGATGCCCAGCAGAGATGCACCGCGGAAAGGTCCCAGTCATGGTGCACATCGCAAGTCAGAGAATCCAGATCAAGATCATGATGCAGAGCAAGTTCAAGATCTAGATCCAGATCAAGATCAAAGTCAAGATCCAGAACGGAAAGCAGAGATGAAGAAAGATCGGATGACTTAACGTGTGTAGTCATGGGGAGCTACATTGTAATTCAAAGCATGAATGTAAGCTTACCAGCGACAAGGCTGTTTTTCGATTTAAAATAGATTAAACGTTCATTTTTAGAACCAACACTAATGTCAAGATAAGAAACAAAGGAGTATCAGCATTATACTGGACTTCGTTAGATGAACTTCAATTTTTGTCATTTAAATCAGTGTTCTTAAAACCAATCAATGTTATTTATCATCTATAGTACTGACTACACAAAATAAAGTAGATGGAGTAAAGTTACAATGGATCTTGCTCTTAGAATGAAAACTCAGTCTTCATCTTATTCTTTAGTGAAAATTCCAAGGCAGAAAAGTAGTACATGGAAGAGAATTCAACAGTAAATGCACTAAAAATTATACAGAGAAAACGCATCAAAACATAAAAAGTCCACAAGTTGAGAATAACAACAGTCTTAGTTTGTTACGGTAGTAGGACTGTTCTGAGCGACTGCTATAGCATCCCTCTCGGTTTCAACGGATGGGATGCTATTGGCGTTATATTCCCCTCCCTCGAGCATACGGAAAGGGAAATTCGTGTGCTGATATTTGTTTTTGACCCGACACACTCCAGATGGCCAAAACGTTTTATAAAATAATTTCGCACAGAACAGACTTTTTAAAAAAATAAACTAGGTGCGAGTGTAACGGGAGAATCAGACTCGCTCAACCCACTCACTCCCTCACCCCCCCCCCCCCCCCATTACTCACTCTAAAGTGAAAAAAAAATCAAATATAGTTTTAAAAGTGCAGCACAACAAAAAAGAGAACTAGATGGGCAAGGTATGCTTTTCTTTAACGTGGTATTACAAATGAGCCCAACACAAGATGAAGCTCGCTGCCAGATTGTTGTTTGTTTACTTTGCAATACAATAACGCTTGTAAAAAATCTCTGTGATCTTGCATTTCTTTCCACTGTCAGTAATATCCGTTCAGTGAGCTCATTGTTGAGTAGTATTGATTCTTCAATAGAAGCTTGTAAAACAGATCATACCTTATGAGCAGCAGGATGTGGTCAAAGCACAAAAACGTTTCCCATTGAAATTAAAGAGATTTCTTAAGGATAAGCTTGCTGCGCGCCTACTTTATTGCCTTAAGGACGTTCGCGCGAAAAACTTCTACAATACAGATTTTTTTCATACTTTGGCTACAGTCAGATAATGAGTTACCTATGTCAGAAATGGAAAAAAATTGGGGGGTCACCGACTTCGTTTTCGAAATAAAGCGCGTCAAAAACTACCCCAATTTTGACAAATCGGCCCTCATAACTCGACATGGCCTCAGTGCTTGTTAGTTGAAACATATTAAAAATGATTCGCTGTAGACCCACTTTCTTAGTCAAATTTTACTTAAGTGGGTCTGTTAAGTAAATAATTTGAACCGGTGTCATCCTTTTAGTTAAATTCAACCTCTAAGATCGACTTTAACGAACACCGTGCAGCTTCAATAATAGTAGAATTCGATGATGCGAGGGCAGAAAAGTTGAAAAAAATCAAACTTCTACAATACAGATTTTCTTTAATTTTCCACAAAACGTAGATTATCGACAAAGAAAGTGATCTATCAAAAGAAAATATGGGGTCACCGAACATTTAAGAGAGTTAAACCCGTGCATAGATATTAAAGTGCCCACTAGCGCTATATATCTCCACATTTCTTCAACAGCGCGCGCGCTTAATGCATGACGTGGATGGCATCACGAAGTGAATTGCGTGCGCAGTAAGGATGCGCAGAAACAATTGGCGCGAACGTCCTTAAAACCCTTTAATTTGACACCGGCCAGCACACTGTGGAGTGTATGTTATTGTGTACTTGCTGTCTTTGGTGCCTTTAATCTCAGTTTTAATTGATCACCTGCTGGAGCTAAAATGTTGACTTTTATTTGATCTTCTTCTTGATAATACTGCAGCCCATCTGTATCTCTGGATACAATCGTAAAATTTGTTTCTGTTTTTGGTTTGTTTGTTTGTTTGTATTTGTTCGCCTTTTTCTCACATCGTCCCTCAACGAAGTCATCGAAGGATGAGTGTTGCCAACTACGATGTGCGATTCAAAATGTTTAGTTTCTTTTCGACGATGTGGTGCATATGTGACGGTTTATTGCAAGATTCAACAGCTACCTTGGTTAACTTTTAATTCAGGATCACGGTCAATAGGCTTTCAAAAATCCGGACCTAAATTCAAAGTTGACTTGGCTTTATCCTACTTTGAAAAACAGAGCTCTGATTACAAAAACGTCCTAACTTTCTCACTTACTACTTCAAAACCTTTATTGTAACTAGACTAATACGTCCATTTGGAGAGTAAGGCACAATAAAGAGATACTGTTGCTGTTACTCACTCACTCACTCACTCACTCACTCACTCATTCCTGTTTGATGCAATGCAAAGCCCATGGTTACAGACAACTAACATTTATTTACATATAAATATCCTATCTTGCTGCCTATCTAATAGTCCTGAAATTTGGTTTTATTTTATTTCGCCGATGTACGAGCAATCAAGGAGCAAGCTTTAGCTAACACTCCAAGCTAACACTCTCCATGTTTTTTCGTTCTTAAATATCTTCTACCTGATACTTTTTACTAATTATTACTTACTTATGTACATTATTCTCTCTCTTAATAAATATAATAACGTGGGATTATTTACACAGCTTTTCTAATTTGCATCTATGAAAGTCGGCATGTAGGTTGGTTACACTTGCACCGAGGCACTCGTATTTTCAACGCGCGCTGTTGATTTGAGATGACTGCAAAACATGCGTACGTGGAATCTGACGGATTCTGACGGATTCTGATCATTTGGATTATTTGGATTCACGCACGTGGACCGTGCGCGTCCTCAATTACCAACGGAACGAGTGAACTGGACCAAGTCTATAGGTTAGCGCGAGAACAGGCTTAAATATCTCAGCCTGTTTTGGATTTCGCGCAAGTAAGGCCTCAATTTCCAGCCGTATTGTGCGCTAGTTTTTCACGAAGGAAGTTAAAAACGGACTAACAAAACTGCTGCAAATTGAGCCAAACGCGAGTGGCCTAGGCGTGAAAACGAGTTGACTTGAAGTTTACTTTAGCAACCAATCACCAATTCACTCGCTAATTCGTTTGCCGTGCCTTCGCCGCTCGCTGGGATGCCAAATAAACGAGCCTGCTCAGTGCGCTGCTCGCAGAATTAGAATTGTCTCCTGTGATTGGTCTCAAAGAAAATCCACTCTTGGTCTGTATTGAAGTGTGAGGACTGTTCCCTCCTAGAAAATAAACAGAGAATAAATGAAAAACAACTAGTAAAGACAAACACCGACACTTACTAAGGACTCGATGGAAAAATCAACTTCACATCAAGGCCGACGTTACACCTTTGGTAGTCTCAGGTACCAAGGCGTTGTAGTGTGTGAAAAATATCTTTGACAGACCAGTTGAAATCGTTGAAAACATCAAAAGTGGCCTGCGCCGTCTAATTTTCCAGCTTTGAATATGTTATCAGAGGCGGCTCTCTGAGTCGGTGAGAGCATTGAAAAGGTAAAAACGTTGCCTTCGCATTTTGCGTTTCAGGAATAAACTGACATTCGTTTAGGCTAGTGGTGTAAGAAAACGAAAAATGGCGCCATAATACACTATCAAGCACAAATCGACTGGCTCTGAAATAACGAAGTAGTCTTTTTGTTTGTTTGTTGTGGCTATTGTCGTTGTGGTTGTTGTATTGTGATGTTAAGGCGCATAAATAAATACTGTGGGGTACATTATTATCATTTGTGTTTACACTGTAGCACCAAGCGTAGTATAGTTCGCTGAAGGCAGATGGCAAAATAGATGGTATTCTGGCCATTTGTTTCTCTCACCTTTATCCGCCATCTTGTCATGTACACGAATTCCAGTGTGTGATCTTTACCCATGATTTCACCGTTACACATCACCTCAACCTAAAAGAAATAAAGTAAAAACTGCACACATAAGAAACTAGTACTCATTTTGTCACGAGCGTGGGACTTCAAAAGAAAAATAAAATTCCCATTTGGCAGTCGAACCAATGACCTTCCGTTCACCAGTCATATGTCTGCCTCGTACCCAGAAACTTCTTTTTTCTACGCGGAATTCTTGGCACGCACAAAGGATCATGGAAAGGTCGGGAAAGCGAAGTACGCCTTGCGCCCCAAGTTAACCTTCCCTCGGTGCCTTGTCCTCTCTGTGAAGCCTTTCAAAAGACCTTAATTCGCTCTCGTGCAAAAAAACCCAGAAGCTCCTAGGTACGAGGCAGGTCGGATGCTACGGGGAAACTCATAGCAAGCTAAGTTACGTTACTATGCGGCTAGAATCCCTCAGATGGTTAACCCTTTAAGCCCCAACAGTGATCAGCATAAATTTCTCCTCATCGTATCGGTGTATTATAGCACATAGAGGTCATGAAAATTAAGGAAGCGATTCCCACAGATAAACGTAAAACTACCTTGATGTTTGAACAAGTTCTCTCAACTGCTAGTCAGCAAAATGTGTAGAAACCAGCATTGAGAATTTGTATTGTGATGCTGTGGTTTAAAGGGTTAATACTAAACTCAGTAATGGAACCCATAAACCGTATTCAGTTTGTCACGGGCATGAATTTTTGTTTTTTGTTTTTTTAATGTTAAAAATTTGAATAAATCAAATATTGTATAGAACGTTTGAGATTGCACATCGGACGCCAAAAACATGTTGCGTTAAGGAACGATCGTGGATAGATAATTTTTTTGACTAATCCAAAATCGAGCATGCACTTACCTGGTCAGCGGTCTTAAGATTAAGCTTCACTTTCAAAAATTTCTTGATCTGGGCTATTGTCAGTCGTGATGAACAGCGGATGTATTTACGTACCAGTTCTCTCACTGGCTGGTCTTGAACCGAGTTTTCACTAAAACAGAAGAAGGTGAATTTTGAGCGGATGACATAATAATCTTTCCTTCGCCTATTCGAATATTCGGCCATCCAGTAAAGGAGTTCTTTTTTCTGAAGTTGAAACGTCAAGGAAGATGTTCTTGTTAGCTGGCTATTAAACTGAAAAGGTACTTGTAGAGAAAGCATTGCTTGGACTTCAGCGTGGCATTACCCATTTTTTAAAGACAATTAGTAAGGCTGGCTGTAGAAGCCTGCAATCCAGCCCCCTAAAGTGATGTTTTGAACCTACACTGAACAGAATTTGTTTGTTTCCTAAGACTTCCACTGAGATAACTGACAGCAGCTTAACCCTTTCCGTGAAAGCGGTTTTTTAAGTGCTATGTTGTCAAATGCCACTAAACTTTGCTACAAAAGTGTTTTCTTACAATTTAGCTGGATTTTTCAACCAGCTTCTGTTGTAAATTGTACAATATTCAGGGACCGCGCAGCCTATTTTAAAGTGGGGGGAGGGGCTAACTCGATCGCTCAAATTTGAGGGAGGGGTGGAATGACACAGCCTAACGCGAAATTTTTGTCCTCTTTATTGACTAACAATACATTTAGGGTGGCCAAAAGTGTTAAAAGTTGTCAGTTTTTACTTATCATATAGACCGGTTTAAGTAACGAATCAAAGCTATACTACAGAGTATCAAAGACATTGAACTATTCGACCTACCAGTGATTCACTATGTCGATACTTAGGACATGTTTTAGTGGCCTAATCCAGAATGGAAGACAATATACCATTACAGTTTTCTTAGTTTAGAGATGATGATTCGTTTCGCTCAGTAACGTACCCACGATAACAAAATAAGCAGAATGCGGTCGGAACGTTTTGGTTTACTCAGGACCCAAAAACAAAAACAAATAAATGCATTCTTTTAGGGAGTCGGCATTCTGGATATTCCTAAACCGGAATAAGAATAGCTAGGATAGTCCTAACGTAATGTGCCTAAGCCTCTTCTTTCATCTCTGCACACATTTTAAGACGTATCCGGCAAGGTTCCTTGTCGTATTCGTATTTAAGATTTCAAACTCAAAAATGTTTTTCTTAAATAAAGCAAACTGAGAAAACTGAGCTGAGAAACATAAATATCTAGTTCACCAAAGTCAGTCTTTAGGTAAGACCTGACTGTATAATGCCTTATTTGTCATCGTTAGGAGCGAAAGAGATCTTTCGGCAGCAATCCTAGTTGCAAAGTTTACATACCTAGAGAGGCTTGAAGAAGTCACGTTGATTTTTAGCAGATATCTAGGCATGTTGTTGCCGATAATCCCATCTGGAGACAGACTACAGTTCGTAATGCCCGGGCCAGGCAAGAACGAGAGTCAACCTAAGTCGAACTCTTTAAGAGAATAAGAGAGTCAATGAGAGTTCACGAATTAGAGGCCAAACGACAGCGAGAGTTCCCTGGCTTTCGTCGATTGTAATTAAAATCTGAGCAGGTTCCAAATCTTCAAGATAGACTCCCCCAGAACGCACGTGAGTTTCAACAAACCCGAACCCAAATGATAGCAAGGCGATTTGAACTCTTGAAGAGTACACCGTTTTTGTTTCATAAAAATTTAAATCCGAAACCACGGGAAAACCACGGTACTGGTTAATCGTGAAACTAATCACTGACTAATGAATTTTCCAACTTTATCATTATTTTTTTTTTTAATGGCACCAAAAAGTGGTGGGGGGGGGGGGCCAAAACCCCCTCAGCCCACCCCTTAGGCGGTCCCCGATATTTTGCTTTCACGCATGTGCATAAGCCAAAATTTTATTCTGCCTCCGCTTCTTCCATCCCATTCTATTCTCTTTATCTTCTACCCTTTTAGCCTCCGCTTCTTCCATCCCTTTCTATTCTCTTTATCTTCTACCCTTTTATCCCCTTTCTGTCCACTGGAAACGTTTTGGCCTCAGCCCTTCAAAAAACCTAGAAATGGAACATTGATCAACCAGGTGACTTGGCCTATTTTTCCACCAATTTTGTACCCAGAATTGGACACTTTTTTCTGGTATAGCTTTGCCTGAATTTGGTCGATATTGAAAATTAACACACGTATGGGTGGATCTCTCCTTGCCGTGTTAGTGCTTTAGACACTCATCCGAACGAAAAACTACCGTACCTTAAGCATTCGAGACAGACTCCAATCTGTGGGTCATCGCGGTGAAAGTTTTCTTTGCTATCATAATCACCTGCTGACAGCTTTACTCTCTTGACCGCGGGCTCGTCATTTGTGGAATCAGGAACTGGGAAAAAAATGAAGTAATGACAATGGCGGCTCTAATTTGTTGCGAAACAACCTAATGTAATGGATCAGTTTCGATGAGTAAATTCATAGAGACCGTAACAAGTACTCTGTAAGGCGCAATGATGTTGGAATTAAAGTTGTGCGCAACTGTTTATGTCTAAGTTACATCGTCGGTACACCCCTAAATTTTTTGTGCGAAAAATTGCGACAAAAAAAAAATCTGAGATTGAATGCTGAAGTAGAATCCACTGTTGAACATGTGTGAGGGCCTTGATTTTACCTAGTTAATTAAACAGTCTTCAGTCAGAAAATAAAGATGAAATTACTCTACAGTGACACACATCCGCAAGCTCCCCCCCCCCCCCCCACATCACGGGAAGGATGCAGAAGCCCCTTAAGAATTTGTTGTCTTTAGGCTAGACTTTGAACATGTTATATCTTCAGGACATAACTTCTCTCAACATCCCATACGGTGATGACGCGCCCATTATGACGTCACATAACCCAATATGACATTACCAGCGAGTAGATCAGCCATGTTGAATAACAAGGAAATCACTTTCACTAGCACTGATCCAGAAAAACTCGACATGAACATAACTGCCTACCAGCCATATCGTTTTCTTTGTCTTCGTCTTTTATTTTATTTTCGTCTTCAGACTTGTGCTTCTCGTAAAATTCTCTTTCTCTCTTCTGTTCATCTAAAACCAATGAAAGTAATGTGCCTTTTATGACAAAGTTTAGTGAATGCCACATACAAATACTGCTTCGAATCCCAGTTGAAAGGGAAAAAAGAGGAGGACCAAAAAAGTGTTAATACGACAACAATTACGCCAGGACATTTGACAAAATAATGTCTCTAGACACTAAAGCACCTTAGTAAAATGAACAACGGAAGGGAAAAAAATTTACTTTCTTGCAGGCCGGGAACGAGTTTGTAAATAACATCCTCCAGGGTTTGGTCAGACCTGTACATGAAACAAAAAATATTTGGTTTTCTCATTATCCATTTACGTTCATACAGTTCAAGTATGGTGCAGAGCCACTTACCAACAAGCTAGCTGCTAACGGAACCACGCAACTCGCACTAATGATATTTAAAAGCACGTTTTTCGGCAGGTCATAAACCACCTACCTACTATATGCAACCTAATTACCAAGAAACAGCACTTGAAAAGTTCGTGAAACTCATTAGTTATTGTAACTCGTTAACTTAAAATACGAAATACAGCTCTCCATTTAAATGTTCGAGTCTGAAGTACACTTTTGTATTTTTTTAAAGTTGTTTCCCAAGACTGAAAGGTACACCCTAATCTCCCCAAGAATGTTATCAGTGATTGCTGATGCGTCGTATCTCTTATCCGCTAACCCACTGCGCCTTTGTATTTATTCGTTCTTTCGTCTCGAAACTATACGTTTCCTTTAAGAAGTTGTCGATTATTAACCTAGGTGGGGGTGGGGGACTCCGAAATAAAGTGATACGATGTTTGTCCGAGTTGTTATCTCTAAAGTATTTCAGTTTGCAACAAATCTTTTATTGATAATTGTCAAAATTAATGTAAAGGAAAAAATCACTACAAAAAACAACGATGATTTGAAGCTAAAAAAAGCGAAAAAGATTTTGAAAATTTTTATCGTATCGAAAATTACCAACAATCACCCCCATCACTTTGATATAGGCCTCTTGTCTTCGTTCAGAGGTTATAAAAATAAATTGGGTACCCGTGTTTCATTTTGGTTTGTTTTTGTTTTTTGTTTTTTTGTATACCTGTTTAGTCAATTTTGAAATTTGACTTTGTGCCATGACTTCTTGTAGTTTTCTGTAATACAGGCCAGAACACACACGATGTTTCTCTGGTGTTTGTTACATTAAAGCACACTCAGACACGCACGAGAAGGAGAAGAAATGAAGATAAATACCTGAGCAGCTCAAACGGATTGGTCTCATGAATTAGAATCGCGCAAACGGGGCATTGGTTGTCATCACTGTCCTGTAAGTATTTGATGATGCAGGACTTGCAGACTGAAAAAAAACAGCATATACAAAACTTTACCTCACAAAGTTGCAAGAAAACCTCCAAGCTCAACTCTTTGACCCGAATTTCATTCAAAAAAGAAAATCGAGTCACCAGCGCATTCATGTGCCGCAAAATCCTGCCCCATTCGTAGTGAATTAAGGTAACTATACCTGCCAATTTGCCGCCACACCAGCGGGACTTCGAACGCGACGTTCGACGAGTTGGCCACACCCCTACAAATTTCTCACAAATTTTATTATAGACATTTTGGTTTCGAGTCGTCCCGCAGACAAAGTCAATGTAAAGAAGATCAGTTCTCACTCGCGCGGGCAACGATAAATGTTCGGACTATTAGCTTGCAAATGCAGCTGCCTTACTCCCGACCTCTAGGGGCTTCTGCTCGGACGCTCCTACGCCCAAGTCGAGAGCGATGAGAGGAAGGAGTCGCGGCGCAATGCATTATAAGCCGACAATCCTCGCCAAAATCCCTGTTGTACCCGGGAGTCGTAGCCTCGGCTTAGCTGGCTTAGCTTCACACTTAAAAGCACAAAATGAAGGAAAATTTTTCAAACCAGTGTGGATAAGTTTGTACCGGAACAAATTCGACGAAAAGCTTTTCAGGCCATGTGGTCAACTTGGCAAGGCTCAAGCCTTGAAAGCCTATCGAACAAGAGGATCGGAGCCTGCTTCAAGATGGCGGACATGTGAGCCCTTAATAACCTCAAGTAATCTTTGAGGAACTTTCATGATAAAATGTCAAGCATTTAAGATTAAGTACGGTTCTACTGTTTGGCTGCAGCAGGTCAAGGTTTTTTTAATCAGCGTTCGTTTAATGCCAAGATGCCACGATACGCTCATTAAACATCTGGTTGGTGTAAATTTAGAAAAGCAACATAGAATTGGATTGAATCCAACCCTGAATTCGTGAATTGTTTAAACAGTTGTTGTTGTTGTTGTTGTTGTTCTTGTTGTTGTTGTTGTTTTCTAGTAAAAAAAAACGTTAACCATCCGACATCTTTAAGTAGGTGTAAAAAGTCAAGAAATTTTAGCTCGGAGCGGCTCTCTTGTTGATGTGATCGATATACGGCAATCCCATTCTGTTACGTGCCATTCTGTTTCCTTTTTGTGCTCCCGATACAAGAATAAGATGAGAGTATTCCTGTTCCCTAACGGAGCGTTTGGGAATAGTAAACCTTGGAATATACCGTATCAGAACCAATTTATCAGACCCTTTTTTCCTTCGAAATCGTGGGAATGAAATAGAATTATGAAATGAATGGAACATATGAAATACGGCGAAATAGGAATATGAGGAATTTCATTATTTGGGAGAGTTATTGGTTTTCTCGGAAATGACAAAATTTCGCTCTGGTGGTGGAATCGATATTTCTGTATTTTATTGTTCCTAAATCCGAATAAGAATGGACAGGTTTAATTGGCTAAAAGGTCCGAGTAGGTCAAAGATTCAAAATAAGCTCGCCGAAAGAGTTTGCGTAAAGTGACAGTAGTTTGCATGTATATAACCTAACTTCTACTACTCAAGTCAGTATTTTAAACTGCTGTATTTGACTCGAGGCAAAAGCGTGATAATACGCACGAAAGGATCGGCTCGTTGTTTAAAAATATATTGGACCGACAAATGACGTCCGTTGTACTACAACTCTATAAGCCGAAAGGACTGCCAAATGAAATTAATGTACCTTTCGGTTTCTATCTGGTCAATGTCTCAGGTGAAAGGCTCTTATCCTTAACAACAGAGTCACGCTTCAGAAGCTCCTAAATTTGTCTTTCCGGCTATCAAACATCGAGTGACGTTGTTTCCATCTTTGAGAAGAATCCCGTCTTTTTCAGTCTCATGCTTCAGCATTCCGACCACAAGCAACGCAGACTTTTCTTCATCAATTTAGGTCAATTGGTTAGATGTGGTGAAAATGCATTGTAATGCAGTCGGTTCCAGTTTTAGGTCTTTCAGTTTCACCAACTGAGGCATTCCGACGTACTATGTAAGCTTGTGTTCCTTCAGGCTAATCTCACCACTCACGTCAGTGCATGATGTGGACCATACCCCATGAAAGTATGACCCTGAAGTGAACACGGATGATGTAAAAGCTACTGAGCAGTACTTCCTGTTGTGTTGTTAGATTTTCGCGCGTTTGCAAAATGATTTTGTTTTCTTTCAGCAGTCTTGGGAGCTTTTGATTTTGAAAACGAAAATCATACTCTCGGATTATCCAAACACTCTTAGCCTGTCGGTTATTTTGAATCTTTTATGAAAAAAAGTTTTATTTTTATATCTAATTTGTAATTTTAATTTTAAAAAAATCGGCGAAGGGAAAAAAATGGCTGGGGGATTTTACATGACTTTTTATGAAACAACTTGATAAGGTAAAAATAAGTAAGCCAATTAGTATCAAATTGTAAAAGATAATTTGAACAGAGTTGAGTCCACAAAATGTAAAGCCAAACTTAGTGACTTTTGTAGCTACGAAAACATCATTATTCGTAGAAACGAACAAGGTTGATGGTGTATCTCAACTTAAGCTAATCGATCCCTTTGTTTCAGACAAGCCGGGTTTACAGTAAGAGCATGTCTTATGCTTTTTTAATCCCTAAAGTCAACTACGATTTATTTATTTTTCGTGGATCTTTGATCATTTTCACGACGTGATCTCTCTCCGGCGTATGTTAAACACATATTCGTTATTTATGCTACTTATCGCGCCAAAAAACTTATCATATGGCTACCCAGAGGTGAATCAGTTAATATGGTACTATATATTCCTTCAGGGTACTTTATTATCTCCTAGGACACAGAATAAATAACGAAATACGAACAATTACGGACGTTACCTCCAGCTGACAGACATGCAAAGCAATCGTAGTAGGTGTTAGCGCGGAAAGCCATTTAAATTCTCCCGCGACGGTCTGTGTAGAAGGCACTTGTTATATCGGGACAGAGCCGCCGTATTTACCGACTGATCGTGTTACGAGTTTGACGATTATTATCATAATTTAGGCTTATCACTCCCCAGTGTTGTATCTAATAAAATTATCTAAAAGCGTCAAAAGCGTGCCATCTTATGAATAATTATGACTCTCGAATGGGGAAGCACTCGCAAATCATTGGTGTGCACAGTTTTTTAATTCCCGCTTACTTCGCCACAGGTTTGGATCGAAAATTCGTCTTTTCTTGCTCCAAAAAGATTAAGGGTTGCTCTTTCAATCGCTGCAGCAAAATCTGCTCTTAAACGTTTGAACTCCACGAGTTAAACTAATAAAGAAATGAATAGTGTTTGATGGTCACACATAACAAACGAAGGCAGATGTTTTTCGAACAATGATTAGGCAATAGTTTTACAACAAATGGAAATTGATTACTGGATTTTACTTTAGTTAAGGAAAATGTTCATGTCTGTGTTATCAACACTCGATACCGGCTTTTGTCGATAATTAAACTCCCCGAAGCAATGGCCAGAAGTTAGAAATATTTCGCTTTTATCGCCGGCAAGTTATTGCGCTTGTAACAAAGCGTTGATACCTACATGTGTGAAGACATTCTGCGATCGTTGTTGGCTTGATCAAATATCCTCTGCAAAGTTCGCATGTGATAAACGAGTTGAGTTCTTGAAGCTTGAGTTTTCTTTCCCTGTTTGACTAACAGAAAATTCATTCAATTCATACATTATCGACGGATATCAAACACAGTCATTTTAAAAGCGTTCGCATTTTCTCGGATGTGCTTAACTGCCGGTGGTTGGCCGGGGCGAGTTTCCGAGCCTAAATTTTCCAAATTTATTTATTAACAGGTGTTTGTGTCGTTGAAAGGCAAGCAACCTGATGTCCGTCGGTAAAATATGTTGTTTTCTTAAACGGTAGTGTTCAATCAAAACAGAATTAAAATCATTTCTCTGATGTTTGGCAATTCTATTCGCCGTAATTGATACAGTGGCCTAAATTTGATGGCGCCATAACCGCCATTTTGCGAGTCTTCTACCTTGTGTAACTTGTAGCATCACAGCAGATTTATGCCCAAGCCACCGTTGTTTTTTTGGTAAGTTATTAATGGCATCGAATCCCCCAAGCAACTGATTACGATTAACGCGGCATTATAAAGGTAATAATCTAAGTGACATTAGATTTGTACTTTGTCGATCCAAGGAAAATATTTACAGTACTTAAACCCGATACAACTGGCTGGAAATTCTAATATTACATTTGGAAAGAACTAAGCAAAATGATTGCAACTGGAAACAGTAATGTGCTTTTACAAGGAATATTGCTGGCAGGAAGGAAACACTCCATTGTGTTCCTTTCTGGTTGAAAAGCACGTCACAACCTTCACTGACTTGCGTCAATTCAACTTTCAGATTCGTTTGTTGACGTAAGCAGTGAAAAGGTTGTGATCACACTGCTTCAAATTGCCGCCATTTGTATAGGCCCTTTACCAATAAATTATTATTTCTGTGTGATAATTCTGGCCTTGAAGCTAGAAGTAAACAGGTCTAGGATACGGAGTAAATTGAAAAGGATTATTTGAAAATGGGATTGGGAAGATGTGAGCAGGTTCGACTTCCTTTACCTGAAGAACAGCCATTTGAAACTGGACAAACTTGCAGCCCGTCTCTTGTCAATTCTCCTGTGTTCTCTGACAACACGGCTAATCTGCTTTCTACGACCTCTATTCAAGCGGCCTGCGGTCGCGAATGATGAAGATTCCCGGATCAAAACAATGCAGCTAATTGGGCGAACGGGCAAACTTGTTTATTATCTCATCAGCTGGAAATATATAAATAATCACCGGGCGGTAAGACTCCTGTGAGACAACTTAAAAACTCGACTGCAATCAACTCACTAACTTGTTAATTGCCGAATAATGGTCACTTCAAGTTGTCTTTTCTTTTCGTTACCACGGGTCCATGCAATAATCAGTCGCCCAAAACATGTCCGAAAAGTTTGTTCCTCGATAAGATCTTCCGAAACTGTTATTCTATTCTTCAAGATTTTAAAGTGATACGTGTACATTCTAAATAAGGTTTGTTTCATTTCCCATTGACATAGAGTTTAGGGGAAAATGAAATGACAAAAACACAGACGAACAATACAACCTAGGATGTGGTCAAACAAAAGAATTTTTTAATGGCCCTTTATGGCGAGAATGTCACTTCGCTTTCTTTAAAATTAAAATGTTGTAACACAGCATTAAAATTCTATTTTATATATACCTTGGCTTTAAATCGAAACTTGTCAAATAAAAATCGTATACTAATACGTTCGATCATGTACAGAGCTGAAATGATAAAAAAGTCACTACTGTCGTGCGACCGAAAAAACAGCTTTCTTAATTTAGTGCAATATTGTTTTTCTAAACTTGGAAATGCTAAAGCAATATTTAGATAAGATGACAGAAGCTGAGAGCAGGATTATGTTATTATGTAAATCTCCTGTGAATATCTGAGAACCACGAATAAACCCCAAACACAGAAAATGACACCCTAATCATTAAAAATTTACAGCTGAATATATTCAGGTGATAGGAAAACATTCAAGAAATTTTAAAAGGCACACGTCGCTGAACTGACATCAGTTTCATTAGAACAATTATAGAAAGCCCCACGCAGGGAGTAATAAATATACAGAACATGACTACAATAAACTTAAGTTCGTGAAAGCATGAATGCGAATACGCGACTTGAATAATGCCTGGTTTAAATTTTCTTATTTGATAGATAAGCGTCTGTGATGTTGTAGGGTACTTCTGTTAATCTAAAATCCTGAATAGGCAAACACTTCAATATTTCTTTCGTGATGGATGATTGACGGCTAAATTGAGCCATAAAGTAGACATCTATCAAGTCTCGAGCTATCTGTTACAACTTGTCAGATGATTGTGTTTTTTTTTTCTTTTTCAGAGCAAAGTCGGGCCAGACAAATAAAAGTGCTTATGTCTTAGACAAACCGTGGTGAAATATATCTTCAGTATTTATGCAAAATCAGTCAGACACGGGCAAAGGTAATCATCTCATGAGTCAATGAAACAGGTGTTGAAATTACGTGCCGTCTGTACTAAAAACCCCTTGTGAACGTGCTCGCTTACTCGACTCTTAACGCGATGGGAGATTAACAAATCCAATCGAAAAGGCCCCTCTTTTGGAAATACACATTCCCCGAGTAAGCCTGGTTGCATAGAAAATCAAATTTTTCGAACATGGTTAGGAACATATGAGACAAATTAAACTGACCTTTCCTGTAGGGTCTTTACTCGCCATATATCCTTGTTCGAAGCTTTCAACTTCAACCGTACATACTTTATCTAGTCATAAAAAACCATCAATACAAAATAAAATACTAACATATGATAAATTAAGTTAATAATAACATTACACTGGACTTCATGAAGCCGATTACGGTGTGGGAAAGCAATGAAGAAAAATGCGCTTTGACTTTGTCTTTGAAGACTACTGATACCGTGTTCATCACATAAACAGTAACTGAGACTTTAGTGACCTATACATAGATTGTTGGTAAAATATGAGAAATAATATATCAGAAATGGAAAAAGCTTGTCTAAATCAGCAAAATGCCAAACTTGGGGTGGTTTGAATGTTTTAAAAATATTAAAGATTTGTGTGGAAAAAGTTAATGGTGGTGAGCAAGCTCATAATGTAAAAATTGCATGCAATTTTGGTCAGTTTTCCCAGCTGCAAATGGGCCTACACTCACATCCACTCATCCACATTGCACTGATCTACAGGCAGGTTTGGGCCATTAATATTTTGTACCATAACAACCCAATGTTCTGACAACACGGAACAGTTGATCATTGAAAAGAGGTTGCTATCAGTATTAACGCCTTGGACATACAGTTTCAACAATATGAACTCTGGTGTTATCAGCCATGTTGAATTATGTTGGCCACCTTCAACATCGCACAACAAAGTTGTATTCAACAATGCTGCGTGCTGTTGAATCCGTTAGCCCTTTATGCCCTAATAGTGACGAAAATGAAATTTCTCTCTGCTTTATCACTACTTGTTCAAGCATTCAAGTGATTAGAATAAAGAACATGACCAACAAGGATAAGAAGTCTTGATTCTCCTTACTGGTTCAAAAAGAAATGTATGGAGTAAAAAGGAGGAATATGCATTTTTATATCAGGGCTTAAAGTAATTCTTCCAAATGTCCTTTTTCCAGATCCTTTCGCGATGCGCACTGAAAAATTAACGTACAGTGGAAGCCCGATATAACAAACCGCTGGAAAACGTCCCCGCTATAACGAACGACCTTCAGCCCGGTTAAAGTTGAAGTAATGTGTAGAACAGAACAGCGACGGACATAACGAACCTTGGTATTAATAGCGAAATCCTCGCAATCACGAACCAATTCGTGTTGCCCAACTTAAAATTTACCCCGATATAACGAAGACATGTCATTACGCGACTGAAATTGAACGCGAAAGAGATCAACTGAGATTCATACAGGCCCTTAATTACGAATTTCTCATCTAATGAATCAAATCCGGATAATAATTGCTCGATTAAAGGGGCGCTGTCACGGGGATTTTCACGTTTTTGGGTGAAGAATGTTCTAAAAATTACATCAAGTACATTTTCTTGTACACAGTATACATATCCCCTGGAACATAAAGAGAAAGGAATCGAATGATTTTCTCAAAGGGAAAACAAATCACAGTCAGTTTCTGGTGATTTTTCCAAGAAACAAAGGAGAAACTTGAAAACAGTAGCCTAATGCTTTCAAGTTGCAATCCATTTTCATCCTAGCGATCTGCTGTCAAACACACTTACTTATAGTTTCAGAGAACTGGTAGAGTAATTTTAAACGAAACTGAACCAGTATTTTTGGGTTTCCTCTGATTGCAATATCTCTTCTGGCCTTTTATAGTAATCCTAACAATTCGTGACAGTGCCCCCTTTAAACCGACTACTGAGGGGTGCAACATAACACTGTTTATTTTTAAGGCAAAATAATTATCAGCCAAACCCCAATATAACAAAAATTTGCTCGGTTTACCAGAAATGTTTTATGAACGGTGTCAATTATAGTTATAACCGACCCTCGTCATAACAAACACTTTCACCCGCAGCTCTTCGCACTCCGTTGTATCGGAACACGAAGGCGTTAAGGTACGTTTAGAATGAGTAATGTCGAAAGCGCTTAGTGATGTGAAAAAAAGGATGTCGCCACAGAAATTTGAAGACCTTTTCTTAGGGAGGGTATATTGGGGGTATATCTGCCAAAAACATGCTGATGACAGTAAGGATTTTTTTATCAGTCAAAACAATGTTCGCTCTGTAAACCATAAAACTGAATCATTTAATATTTAGAGCTTTATATTACCTTTATAATGATATTTTTTAAAAACAATATATTTCTATGTACATTATTTACATTTTTTCATCATGACCTAAATAGCAGTTATTTTATGAAAATCTTTTCTTTTAACATTTTGTAAGGCTTAACGAAACGCGTTTACATTTAATTTATCTTTCTTGTTCGCAACAAACGACTATGTTCACTCAACCATTGTAACTAGGAAAATACAAATATAACCGCGAGCAGTAGCAGTATTCGAAACTCCATCAGAAGCCCTTTGGTTTCAAAGCAAGTAGAACTGATGCAGCGAGGAACTGTGGTAATATATAAGTGAAGATGCAAAACAAACGACTACGTTCACTCAGCCATTGTAACTAGCAAAATGCAAACATTAAGCCAAAACCTACTGAGGTTATTTCCTAAGAAGTCACCTGTTTCTCAGTGAAGTAACACTCCCTATGATAACAGGTCACCCAATTGAAAACTGATTTTCTGTGTGCTGAGAACAGTGATCGATGCATCAAAACAGGAAACCCAGTCAAGGTTACGGGCATCCTAATAACATATTCCTTACAATTTAAGAACCTGGGAAAGGATTGAAATGAGAAATAACCTCAACCGATAAAAGGAACGTTTCTTGCATTAAAATCTAATTCAAGTTTCTAAAAGGTTTTCAGATAAGATACCCAAATAACGACTGAGACAAACAAGACAAACGTACCATTAACGAGGACAGACGGCACTGTTATAAACAAACAAACAAAACACTAGTGATGTACGCAAATAGCCGGACGTATATGGGCAAAAACACAACCAATCGAGTTTCAAAAACGTTTTCACGGCTGCTTTTTTATCTTTCCTTATGAATGCTCATTTAGATCCTTAGATCTCTCGAAGCTGAAGACTCATCAGAGACACTGGGCCAAGTTACCATCTCACAGGATTTTTTTGTCATAAGCTTAGAGTTACAAAAACTAGTTTCAGAAATGTTTGTGACTCTAAGTACAGTCTATTTTCTTTGATCTGTTATGCGTCGCCCACAAAAAACATGTTTGCATTTTTTCTCGCATTTTTCATTATTATATAAATACTTCCAATTCTAATTACTATCCTTTCATTCCATTACGTCATAGGAAGTCCAGTTTGGGTCGGTACTGGAGAGTTAAAATTGTATCGCCCTGAGGAAATAAGAGAAGAGGACGTGAGATTAGGCAAACTATGGCCGAGAAACAGTTCAATATGACCCGTATAGTTATTAGAAAACGAAATAGATGCGACAAATTTCCACAAATCGATGAAAGAAATTTTAGTGGAAGAAGTCGTTTCTTTGTCCCGCGTGTATGGTGGCTGTGTAGCAGAAAGTTTGCGCTAAAAGAATATAACAATATTTTTGGCAATATTTTTAACATTTAATATTTCTGTGTTGCAGAACATTCCCTCGTTTACAAGTGAAAATATAAACACAAAGAAAACATATTAAACCTCAAAGCAAAAATATCGTTAGACAAGAATAACAGAAAGAGGCGGAAGAAATCGTTCAAATTCCTTCAGGTTTTCTAGTCGCTGAAGAAATTCAAAATGTGTCTGGTATGAGGATTAAACGGCTTAGCTACGTATGTTCGGTAGTCATCGCTTTGTGTAGGAAATGGAAGCGTCGCAAAAGGACGGATGTTTTGTTTTTTTCTTTTTCTTTTTTTCTTTTTTCTTCTGTAAAAAGTCCACTACCGTGCAACTTAAGATTAATGAAGAAAACTGTTTTCTAATGTTGGCCAATATTGTTAGTAAGATGAGTCTCTTGAGCAATACAAATACCGTCGTAAGAGTAGCGTCAAAGATGTGGAAAATTGAATTCCATAAATTCCAGAGTATGTCAAAGTGGAGAGGCTTTGTTTTATCCAATTTGGGAAACGTGGCCTAACGATGGATTACTGACTAATTATATGATTCTTTGGAAAGAGGAAAAAATTTGAAACATGTGATTCTTTGAAAAGGGAAAAATTCCTGCTTGTTATTTTCTCACCTTTATCCGCCATCTTGTCATGAACACAAACTCCAGCGTGTGATCTTTACCCATGATTTCACCGTTACACATCACTTCAACCTGCCAAGTGATCCCCAGCAAACGTTACATGTAACTTACTAAGATACTCATTAACGTTACGAAAAGTCTAATAAGACGCTCACTCAAATGACAAGTGGTGTGCGTAGTTATTTACAGCTGAAGAAAATTGCCCTTAACAAGGCAAAGCGTTGTATGTTAACAAACTAAAATGGCCCAGTATCCTTCGTATAGTCGTATCCACACACCCCATCCATTCCAGGGGTATGCTTCCTAGGCGAATCAAATTTCCCTTTCGTAAACGGTCGTTGCCATTTTTAAGACACTTACAAAATTTTTGAATGGTTATTGAAAGTTTTTCTACTAAAAGGAAAGGCATTTACAGCCTAGCATCGAACCCAGACCTTTCGTATGCCAATCTTTCTCCCTTACCACTACAATACCACGCCAATCCGCCACCATTCCGAAAAATTAACGTCTATGTTGTAATTAAACGTCTTTCATAAATGACACATCTATAATAGGTGACCCAAGCCCTTTCCGGATCTTTTAACGTAAATTCAACTTGGCATTAAACTTTGTTTTTCTAAGACTATTTGAACATGTATTTGTTACCTTATTGTAACTTAATCCAGAGCATATATTATATCTACCATGACTAAAGGCTTGGTTACCAACGATGGCATCGACCGTCAAAAATGGCCACGGCTGTATACGAAAGGGAGATAGGCTAAGGGTGGGGGGAGGGGTATTCAAATCCGCTCTTTCAGACGAAATTCGGTTTTAGAGCACGAAGAAACGATGCAGCTAGGAATGGTAATGAAGTAAAGGTGCGCAAATCTATTTAGCTTTGTGCGAATTGAGTGAAAGTTTTTGTGATTTTGATTGCTGAGACAAATATGAGGTTGACTCGAAAGCGACTCTTTGTTTTACCTGATCGGCAGCGGAAAGTTTTAGCTTGAGTTTGAGGTATTTCTTGATGTGGCCGATCGTGGTTCGGGATGAGCAGCGTATATATTTCCGGACCAATTCCCACATCGAACTATTCGACTTCGACTCTTCTCTTGAGCTGAAAATCAATACAAAAGAGAACAATTGTAAGCTAGAGTAGCCTGACAAAACAGCCGACGTTTCACGAGGTCGCCACTTGAGCCCTCACAAAACGACGTCCCTCACAAAGCGCAAAAATTCCATACTGATGACGTTCACTACCCAGATCTTGGAAGTGCTTCTGAAGGACGAGATTGGTGCAAGATGTGCGCACTGACTTTAAAAATTCGTACTTGTACTTAATCTGAAACACGTACTGCAATCTGAAGACCTATTATCAGACAGAACGACAAGAAACAGAATCGTCCAAATTCAGTGTTGAGGGTCTCTCGGGAAGGGAGCCTGTCCCATGGACTGAACATTTTGTACTTCAGAACAAGAAACATTTGTACCTTTCGCAAGGCTTTTCTACTTCAGTGTGTTCATCACGTGATCCATTTTCAGTTTCTCCCAACACCAGTTCCTCATCGTCATAACCCCTGCAAAAAGTAAATAGAAATTTATGGGAACAAATTCTTTCGCAAAGTAAAAAGAAAACGGACAAGGATGAATAGGGTAAAGGTAAAATCGCACACGAGCCAAGGACGTCCACACGAGCCAGGGCTTAACCCAGTTTCTGTAGCATGAAGCAACTGAGAGTATTGCCACTCCCCTCTGGATGGGATGCTAGTCCATCGCAGGTTACCCCCAGCAGTATTTCGCCGGTACCTATTTTGTACACCTGTGTGGAGAGAGACAACACGATGGCGGGGACTGGGTGTCGAACCACCGACCTTCAGATCCGAAGTCCAACGGGCTTACCACTACACCACCGCGCCCCCTCAAGGATGAATACTGAAGTAGGAAATTGGCGTGAAAATAAGTTAGTGCTAACAACCGACTCTCTTGTTGAGGAGAACTCGCTGCTACGGACACTATGCTATTACGGGAAGGAGCTGATGCCCCAGCGAAAGGTACAGAAAATCAACCAGGAAAAAAACTTCTTATTACAGAACACCCAACTCTTGAAAGGCGGACATCTCGACCATTCAGTACAGTTGATTGCTTCCAAATTGATCGGAAAAGTATGTATTAGGCATGTGCATATCTTCCATCCACAATCTCGAATCAATCGGTGGATCATCCCGTTAAAGCTTTGTTTATAAGTAGGCGCGTGAGTGGACGAGGCCGTGACTGAATGTCAGTAAGTGAGAATAAAAGAGAGCGCCCGGCATAAACCTTAGGAACTGTAGACAAACACGAATCTATCACTGATCTCCGGATGGCAGCTTCGGTTAGAAGGTGGCGAGCGAATGGGAGAGCAAGTGACTGAGTTACGCACAGTAAATGAGAATCTAAGACAACGTGCTATACAAACCTGAGGTACTGTAGACAGACACCAATTTGTGGATCATCGCGGTGAAAGTTTTGTTTACTGTCCGAGTCGTCGGAATGGTCGGCCGCCTTGCGTGAAAAGCTTCTAATTCTCTTTGGAGGAGGTTCGTCTTCACCGGTTTCTGCAATTCAAAACATGAATATTTTAGGAGAAGAATGATCGCTTAACTGGCATTATCAATGCGATATCGCCTATGTAAACGATATTTCTCACAGTGGGGCGAATTATGGGGTGTGGACAAAACCTGGGCCTGGGCCCATGGGCTACCCTATGGGCTACCTTATGGGCTACCCTATGGGCTACCTTGTGGGCCACCCCCCGGCAAAATTTTTTTTTCAATAAAAATAAAAAATATTAAACATAAGAAAAAATAAATTAAAAATTAATTTCTAATTAATTTATCAATTATTGATATTTTAAAAAAAGTTGGTGGCTGTGGTGGATTAATTTATTAATTATGTAGTCAAGCAGAAACATAAAACAAATTAAAACAAAACAAAAGAGAAATAACAACCAAACAATGCAATGAATCCGAACTACGTGTTTATCCGAGGTCAATTTTTCTCTGTGGAATACGCCAAACAGCACAGGAGCACATGCTGCGAATTAGTGAAAGGTGTGTTTTTAGGGAAAAAAATCAAATATAATACTGTATATCTGCCAACTTTTCGGAAGTCAGATGCGTGAGATTTTCATATGGATATTAGCCGAATTTTCTGAAAAATTGTGACGACCTTAGCCTGTGTAGCTGGCGGTATTGTCTGCGAAGGTAAAGTTTTGGTGGCGGAGCCGCCATGAGCGGCATACCGGCGCCGCCGGTAGCCGAGAGAAAGGCAGTAGAACTAAAACTCACTGTAATCGCGCTAAATCGCTCTAAAAACCACATAGGAGAAAGAACAACAGACTAAGGACTTCAGGTAGGGTTTTTTTTTTAAATTAAAAACAAGTGCGCATTTTTAAATTAAAGTCGGAATCGTTTTTTCCCACACAAATCCTTATAATTTCGCTGTTACGCAACGGCCGCCGTTACGCTCATATTACAACACTCACACAACGCAGAACAAAGGTCACACGGTCTATATATCTCCCACAGAGCTTGGGGTACCTGTGTACTATTTTGTTTGGAAAGTGAACTCCATTTTTCACGCAATTGTGAGTCAGGAGTGAGAAATTGTTCTTTACGCATGTCATCGCTTGTACGTGGTCAGTGGACATGCCACATTGTGGTTTTTGTTGATATTACCCTGAAGTATAGAACAACTTTGACAGAATATAATACTGACACGGCATTTCTCTGTATGGCTTTTGGCCTCTTTGCCCTGAGACAGGATATCTGATTTTAGGGAAGTCTGCCCCATCAAAGCGGGGTCTGAATCTGCCTCAAACAGGTTAAAATAAAGGGTTTTCCCTACACCAAGCTCACAAACAATTGTTTTGGGGGGTGTGCTCCCTTGCGGTTTCACAGCACGTTTTCTTCCTGGGATCCCACCAGCTGAGTTCATGCTGTCTTTGTTTTGCATGTTAGCCGTAAACAGCACTCGTGTTTGTCACATATCCAGTGTAAAAAGTCGATTTACCCCTTTGTAGACATAAATAGATGGTCTTAGAGTGACTTATGGCGCTCGTGCAGTGTTCTGCCTTATGTCCACGGGGAGCAAAACAATCTTGACACCAATATGTTATCCGGACTGCTTGAAACATAATAGCACGCACTGGGTTTGCATCGGACAAACTTGGAAAAGCTCTCCAATAATTTTCTGAATGGATTTACCTCGCTTGTCTGGGGGCGTTTCGTAAGCCAGTGTTGTTAGGGGATACTCTTCACCGAGTCAACACTGGTCAGAGAATAAAATTAGTTTGGAATTTTGGAACTTTCGTCGGCTTATGTAATGACTCTTGAAGAGGCGTACATGCGTGTGTGTGTGTGTGCGTGTGTGTGTGTGTGTGTGTGTGTGTGTGTGTGTTGCATCAGGAGTGGTAAGTAGGGGGTGTAATTCGTAGTTATCACATCACACTTCACGAGTTAAATTCGGCAATGAGGCTTTCCGGTAATGTCTCATCCACAATTTCTAGACCAATTTGCAACAAAGTTGTGCCAATGTTTCGATAGTGAGCTTTGTGCTTCGCGGTACAGTCAAAGATCTCCTTGGTCCTCCTTGCGACCACTCTTGTAAGCGACCAGCCCCAGTTCAACGATGCAGGCCGACGACCGCCCAGCAAAACCATGCAAGAGGAGCCTTACCACTGATGGGGGCCTTGCATAAAACAAAACTTCCGGTGTACCTTCTAACACCAGACAGTCAGTCTAGTTAAAGTCACTATGACTGACGTTAGCAGTTGTGCCGCTCGTTGTCTCGGCTTTCGCTGCTCATGGAGGCTCCGCCACCAAAACCTTACCTTCGCAGACAATACCGCCAGCTATGCAGGCTAAGGTCGTCACAATTTTTTAGAAAATTCGGCTAATATCCATATGAAAATCTCACGCATTTGACTTCCGAAAAGTTGGCAGGTATACAGTATTATATTTGATTTTTTTTTCTAAAAACACACCTTTCACTAATTCGCAGCATGTGTTCCTGTGTTGTTTGGCGTATTCCACAGAGAAAAATTGGCCTCGAATAAACACGTAGTTCGGATTCATTACATTGCTTGGTTGTTATTTCTCTTTTGTTTTGTTTTAATTTGTTTTATGTTTCTGCTTGACTACATAAATAATAAATTAATCCAGCACAGCCACCAACTTTTTTTAAAACATCAATAATTGATAAATTAATAAGAAATTAATTTTTAATTTATTTTTTCTTATGTTTATCATTTTTTATTTTTATCAAAAAAAAAATAAATAAATAAATTTGGGGGTGGCCCACAGGGTAGCCCATAGGGTAGCCCATAAGGTAGCCCATAGGGTAGCCCATGGGCTGGCCCATGGGCTGGCCCATGGGCCCAGGCCCAGGTTTTGTCCACACCCCGAATTATGCTCGTTCCGGGAACCAAATAGCCTTTTCAGAAACAGCCAAACTTGATGAAAAATGTGATCTTCGAAGAACAGATTATTTACTTTCCAGACAATATCCAGTTTTCGAAGCCAAAGGGCGATTGAAGGGTTTTATTTTTTCTTTTTCGCAAAGCCATGACAAATGTAAGTCAAAGACGCTTTTGCTGGCTTGGTTCGCAATCGACAGTCAGTTTTATTTCGACCAGTGAAAAAATCCATACGGTTTGGCTCGGTAATACTACGTCACGTGTCAAGTTTTAATCAATAGGAAGCCAGAGCAAATATACGAGCGATGTTATGACGTATCTAGTTGTTTTGTTTTCCATTAGAGCCAGATGATCGTAGTGGACCAGTTAACCAAGTGTTGTTCTTTATTCTTTATTTATTCTTTCTCTTTACACACCTTTGTCATGTTTGTGCTTGTTTTTGTGGATGCTGACTTCCTTCTTTCCCGAATGAACAGCCCTGTTGAACTCCTCCTGGCGGACTCTCTCTCCTGTTTTAACAAATGAGGTCAAATTATGAGATTGAAAGTTTTAAGGACTGATAATTCAATCATGATTGTCCAATGAAAAATAATTTGGGTAGGAAATAGTCTCCTTAATCCTTGAGTAGGTGTCACTGTTGGCATCAATTACATGCGGATTACACACCCTCCGGAATTACAGGCTCTTGGAGGGAGGCGGCGAGAGTACCCGGGGGGGTACTTCCTTATATGGCCTATACGAGGATGTGCCGCTGGATAGGGTATGGTTTTTGGCCTCTCTGTCCTAAACAGGGTATGTGATTTCGTGCGAGTCTGTCCTAAACAGGGTATACAATTTCGTGCGAGTCTGTCCTAATTATAAACAGGGTATTGCATGTCCTAAACAGGGTAATAAAATTCAGGTTGTTGTCCTAAACAGGGTATGTATTTTAAGATTTCTTTTTGTCCTAAACAGGGTCAGGGTTTCAAACCCTCAGCGGCTCACCTATACCCAAATATGGGTCGAGTACCCCCCCGGGGGAGGGTAGGGGCTCCCCATAAGTAAACCTCTGGTAGAGACGTTATGTACGTTTAAGGTTGGATCATTTGCTTTGTTTACTGTGTTTCTACGGGATGCTGAAGATGCAAAAAAACAGAAAACGAATAAAAAGGAACTTGCAACACCATAGCTTAAATTGTTGTTCAAGCTTTGATATGGACAAAAGAGGCCACTAATCCGGATTACCGTGAAAGCTTCCGCGTATTTTGCACGCTGACAGGCATGAAAAACCAGGACTTTGTGGTGATTACCGCAGAGCTGTGCGGTTGACGCGTTAAATGCGCTACAACACGTACTGGTGTTTATCATTTCCCTTATTAAGCACCGAACGACTGTTTCGCGCTAAAACGTTTCCCGCCAAAATCTTAACATGGTCGATGCAACATGTTTTTAGTGGGGAGTGTTTCAGCGGGAAACGAAAGAGTAGCTTCGCTTACCGTATAAGGCGAACCACTCACTGTTCAAATCATTGAACTGATGTTGAACTTTGCTTTCAGAAAACCGCCCATACAATGTTGGAGGTTCTAGTTATCGCCGGAGGTTGCCGAAGAGAATTCGCCAGTCAAAAGAATTAGCGGCGGATCATTTTATGTTTGAGGGTTGGGGGATTAGGTAATTGCCAAAACCAACGCCTGCACAGGAAAAGTGGAAAAAATCGTGCTTTGCGAACCATAGGAAAACGTGTCGTAACTGTGGGGAAAATATTTGGAAAAAAATGCCACCCTCTCCCCGCTTCCCGAAAAAGTAATAGTAACAAAATGGCCCGTCTACTAATATCACTGATTTCCAGTAGACGTCAGACAAACAAATTTCACATTTCATTGTTTTATTCAAAGAGTACTTAGCCGACGCTATCAAACAAAATAACACACCAAACAAAGGTAACATCAACACTGCTGTGAAGAAAGCGAAGGGAATAAAAGCACAAATGATATGATTTAATGCTGTGTGAAATCAATACAGAGACCAATATAATGAAAAAGAATGTAATTTTCGCAGCACTAGTCACACCAAGACAATTACAAGATTTCTGTACGATACACAGTGATTTATAAAGGTCCATACGATTATTTACATCGCTCAAGTCTATTGTTCTTTATCAAACAAAAAGTCAGTTTGGACGCGTTGACGCGTCTAGTAGGAGATCCGCCAATTTATTAATGTCTTCATTTGCGCACTCTTGTGGATGATTGCGTAGAACACTGCTTATTGTCTCTTCGTCCTCAAATATTTTCTTAAGCTCCTCAAACAACGCGTTAAACTTTTCTTCGCTTATGCAACTTTCTTGCGAGTTGCTATTGTCTGTTTGATCTCGTGGCGATCCCTGGCCTTGGAGATACTGACGTGGCGCGGGCTCGAAATAAGTTCCAGCGTACGTGCATTGTCCCGCGCCCACGGGATATCCCATACCCGCAGGTGACGCGTAGGGATGTTGTGGAGTGTACGGCGGCCACTGGGCGGGTGGAAGTGGCGGGAACTGGTTCATGTCATGGTGGTACAACGCAGGTGGCTCTTGATACGGGAGGTTTCTGGCAGTGTAATCTGAAGCCATTGGGTGTTGATAGTCGGCGTAAACATTTCCCCTATAATACGCTGGGTAGTAATGCTCACTCCCGTTAGGAACTCGGGTGTGGTCGTACGCGGCGCCAACGGCGTGTCCACTTCCCCGGACGCCAATTTCTCGGAGCTGTCCACGATTCTCGAAATAAGATTGTAAAGGCCGAGGAGAAACCCTCGGATCACTTACAATGTTCTCACTGGCTGAAGCCACGGTCGATGGACTTACAGTGCAACGTGGACCCAAACGCGATTGGACAAGTTGAGGTGGTGTAGAAACCCTCGAGTCTCCCGCAGTGTTTCTGGGGTGATTCCTGGTTGATTGGTTCGTAATGCAAGGTGAAGTTGTTACACTTGGTTCTACGGAGCTCACTGTAGCGATCTCGGGATTCCCGGGAGAGTTCCTCACTGAAGCTTGAGCTTTCTCCTGTTGTCGTTGCGTGTCCCGTTCTGGGTGGTAATATTTGCACCGGTTACCAAAGGTACAGTTCTTTAAGTAGGGACAAATTTTGGGATGCGTTGCTGATCCCTTTCTGAGAAAGTCGTCCAAAGAGGGCCCTCGTCGTCCAAGAGGATCATCCGGCGGCATAAAGCGATCTCCAACGAAAGTGTACATCAGTGTCCGCTGCTCAATGGTCTCTTTCCATCGCGGATTCTCTTTGAGCAGATCTCGAAAATTGTCATTGGATACAATTATCCCCTCATTTTCATCGGCTAACCCGACAATATACTTGTCGTCATAGCAAACAATATGGCGGTTGCCACTCCACCGAGAAGGCGTGAATTTAAGAACGTTCTGTCTGGAGAGCTCATCGAGGATTTCCTGTTGCGTTATCGGACTTTCTGGCCGAGACTCTTGTCTTCTCCACATGGGTACGAAGACAGTAATGTCATTATGTCCTCTCCGCATAAAGTACTCAACGCAAAGTTTTATCCCGCGACAAGAAAACACGCGCTGGTTTCCATGATTCATGGCCACATTGCTACCATCGATGACGATAGATCGCAAATTATCTGCCTGGAACGGTTTCACGTGCTGATCTGGTTCGAAATCCTCCGGCTTTCGATTAGTGATCACGCGTGCAGCGCCTCTTGCGTGCAAGACGCGCATTTCTCTGGGTGGCGAAGGTGAACTTCCCCGAGCGACAGGAAGAGCATTCGTGTCCTCTGAATTGGAACTAAGTTGAAGCGTGGATGCGGAATTTTTTACGAGTTCTTGAAGAAGCTGGTTAATATTGATTTCTGTTCCAAATGTTCTTACAACTACGTCAATCTCTTTGTCTTTGTAATTAAGTTTGCGCGCGAAATCCCTCATGGAAGGCGGAATGTCTGTTCTATTTACCGTCGTACGTTCGGGAATGTTTTCGGCATCGTGCTCAAGATCATCACTATCGACACATTTCGTGGAGGTAGTATCAAGTTCGTTTTGCTCTCTAAAAACAGCGATACGTTGCTCAATTTCAGAAAGTGCTACCGCCACTACAAGATCTTCGCCCTGTAAGAAGGCTTTCGATTCACTAAACGAAAGCACGGCTCCAGAAAGCTTCTCAACCTCTTTGCCTCCATTTCCACTTTTTAAGTCTTCAAGCACGCGGGGTGGTATATCTAGGTTAACACAGTGCTTCGATTTGCTACTACACAGAGCCGTAATGTACGTCTTTGCTCGTTCTCGAAGTTCCTTGTTTGATCCATTGAGATAAACCCACTGCGATCCGCTGTTAGGATCTGTATGACTCAGTGTTACTTCAACGCTGAACAGAGAGTGAACTCTTCCAACAGTCTCTTTCAAAAGCGTCGTTTTGTCTTGCGGTATAACGAATTCTGTAGTGTGATTCTTTTCCATTGCAAATCTCGATTTAAAACGTTTGTGCGCGATTCAATTTGAAATGACCTGACGACGACCGCTCACAAGGAATCTTATACAGTCTTATATGAAGGAAATAAGGAAGTTAATGCACCTATTTATAGTTAGCCAATCGGATCGTACCTTCTTCAGAGGGGTTTCCCCGCTTAAGTCTTCCGGTGTTTTCAACGCCATTGAAAATGGCAGGTTTAGACTTGCCACTTACATATGCAAATTAAATTGCCTGTTATAAATTTTAAAATATCGTAACTGGGCTTTGTGTTCCTTCTTTGCCGGATTTCAAAGTCAGCATACGAAGCTCTCGACAAGAGCAATCTTTTTTGGAAACGCAAGAAAAGGGTTCCGTGAATTGAAAGTCTTATATTGCATATTTCCTCGAAAGAACGACAAATTCAAGTTGCCTTCCTAGAATCGCTAGACCAGAAATTTCACAGAAGTGTCGACTGCAGAGAATATTCCGTGAATCAGTTTGGAAAGTGAAGGCAGACACTTTTCCCCACCGCAGTCACCAACAAACATAGAAACAGAGAGTGGGGCGACCATGACTCGGCAAAACAAAGTCACGCAATCCACGCTTATAACCACAAACGTAACAAGGGGAAGTTGATTCTATTTTGAGTTATCATCATCCTATTGTTAAAAGCATAATAAGAGTTTACGAGTGGTTGAGTATTAAAGTGGTTCGCGGTTAAGTTAGCGCTGAAAGGGAAAGCGAAAGTTACTAGTTCCTCTATGGTGTTGCTAGGGAAGCGGGTTATAACAAAAGAGCCTTTCACAAAACAAAATAACTCAAAGATGGAAACCTCAAATTTTTCCAATTAAGTAAATTTGCTTGAATTTAAAAAGACTGGTAGAGGAAAGTGTTAAGTTGAACGCGGATACTAATACTTTCTCGTCGGTAAATATTTTGATTTTTGAGGACCTCGAAAGGATGGAAACGAAAACGTATTATACAAAATGAATTCTTGGCGAAAGTAAAACCGCTTTATTGAGAGAAATAAGTGTTTAGAAAGAGAGGGTCCTTCGTAAGGACTTTCTTTGCCTTACTTGAAACCTGAAAATCAAAACAACGGCAGCAAATTGAAAAAAAAATAAGAGTAAAAAGGCTCACTTTCTTGTAGTCCTGGCACCAACTTAAAAATAATATCTTCCAACATTTGGTCTGACCTGATGGAAAAAATAATAAATGATTTCAGTGTTGAATTCTGTTTATGCCCTAATTATTAGCGAAACATAAATATGGGACTTATTTGTTTCCAGGAAACAGTGGGTGAATAGGCGAGCCGCCGTAACTGCTTGACAGGCGACTCAGTCGTGCGTGTATAACCTTCGTGGCCATTTTAGGAAAAGTTTATACTCGATTGGTTTTTCGTTTCAAATTAGAATTTATTAGCTAAATTTTAAATTTTAAGCCATTCACTCCCAAGAACACTCAAAACGGAAAGTTTCTCAAAAATCATTTTGTGAAACATTAAAGATATGAGAGTAGTTCTTACTAGCTTGCTGTAGGATTTCATCCCCAGATTAAAAAGTTAGAATAAACAACGTAAAAAGCTACCCCAAGCAACTGAAACAAATACTGCTCAATAGCGTTCATTTGAATGGTGACACTTACTCTGACAAAAGGAAAAAACGGGTTAAGACTAATTCTCATTAAACTATGCCACCAAAATCTGGTTTGATTCTAGTCTAAATGACAATATATTTATCACAATAAATCAACTGAAACGTTTAATAATTTAATACCAGCAAAATATCAGTTAATCTCTTTCATGTGCGAATACCATAGAGCTGGAACTTGGCTTTCTCTTGGAAAAAAGAACCAGCGGAAAGCATACACTGTTAAGTATACTTCACACTGAAATACATTGAAAGCACACCAGCGACAAGTATACATTGAATATATACACTTGAAGTAAATTGGCGAATTTTTGGACTAAAGACTGACTTTTTTGTAGCCCATATTCCTTATATGCCACTGGCGTGGCCAATCGTTTCTAAGCTTGAATAAAATCGATGAACGTTATTTTGATCAACAAAGGGTCGCACTTTTTAGAGTTGGAAGAAGCTAATGAATAACTGAAGCCAATCAACTGAAAAATCAACAAGAAACAACAAAGCTTGTTTTATTTGCCTGAATCTGTTTGTTAAACGTTTGCACAACAACAACTGGTGCTCCACGTTATTTGAAGCCTATGTAAAATAGGCCAAAAACGAACATACGTTTCAACTCAATACCAGATGGCCCAAATAACGTAAAACTACTAAGGGCAATGCCCTGTAGAGTTAAATAATTTATCCTCTACTGAAACTTTTGAGTTCCTGTTTTTCACTTGATATCTATCGCGTGTGAGTTGAGTGCACCTGTCACGTGCCTTACCGCCAAAAAAGGAAGAGTGTTTGCTCGTGTGTGTAACACGCAAGGTATTTTATTATCTTTTCCCTAGCCAGATTTTCTGTAGCTATCAGATTCGCATACACCCGAAAATCTTTCTAAGCATAAATTTATCTGTGACCGTGTCTTTTCAACCAAAGAAATCAACCAAGGTACAAAAATTGTGTTAATTTGGTTGCGTGTAGTTCTTAGTCGTTTGCATCAGTTACAATAACTTAATATGTTCCTCGTTATTTTAGAGCTTCTCTACAACAGGCCAAATTTAATTAATAACTTTTTGTATTTATTTTCCAGCCAAACACGGAGGCCCCAAAAAGACGTAAAACCACTGACGACAATGCTCTACTAATCGCAAATAGTTTTCCGCTTTCAAAAGGTCGTAATTCTTCGGAAATGTGTCCATGTCGAAACTTCCGTAAACAATTGATAAAAATAACTCTTCTCAATGGCTATTTTGGTGAACTATACACCCAATCTTTTTTTTACCCAGATCAAAACAATGGGATGACCTTATGAACTAATTGAAGTGGAGAGTGCAGCGTTTTGCTTCAACTTCTATTCCAAAAGTTTTCGCGCAGTCCCTCAACTCTGCGAACAAACGCTTTAAAAAATACTTTTGTTAAAAAAATTAAATTATTAATTGTAACTGTAATATCTTTTAAGTCGTTCAGGGAAATGATATCATAGCTGGAGTTGATTTCTTTGGTGTGGTAAGAAGAAAAGGAAAAATAAATCCGACGTAGTCCCATACACTTTTGTCAGCAGTTCGTGATGAACTGGGCGTATGGCGTATTTCCCTTTTCCGCTAATTCAGGGGCAGGGTGGGGAAATTACATTAGTAACGCCCATTTCAAGATAACGGTGATATAATGTTTTGATCGACAAAGAGAGAGGTGGCGTGGAATCCATACTTTGCCTATTCCGTAAAAATACACCGAAACGGACAAGTCATCATTTTAAAAAGTCCACTCAGTTCCGGGGTCAGCTTTGAGTCAGCCACGTAGTGTTGTTCTAGATCTTATTTTTGTGTCTGTGGATAAAATCCTAAAGTGCGGCCATTCAGTTGAAAGCTACTGGGCGGTACATTCCAATGGTGCTGTTTATTGTGCTGTACAAGGGGTTCTAACGCTCGAGTCCTCGGATGAAATCCTAAAATTTAACCATTCAGATGGAACTACTGAGCAGTACTTTCCTGTGGCGCTCTTTAATATCCTGTATAAGGTGGTTGTAACCTTAAAGTCTATGAACGATATCCCTTGATTATGATCAGCCAGTTGAAGCTATTGAAGAACTGATCCGGGTTCTACCTACCTTAGCATCTCAAAAGGGTTTGTTTCATGGATGACTGTGGAGCATTTCGGGCAGATGTTCTCCTCGCTGTCTTGTAGATTCATAACGATACAGCTCCTACAGACTGAACGATACAAAAGCAGAGCTAAAACAATATAACGACAAAAAGCAGGCAGAGGACATAACGATATAAAAGCAGAGACTACTGGCTTGGCTAATTTCCTGCGCTTTCCCTTTCTAACAGTTTCAAAAATTATCTCTATTTCATCTTCCTCTAGCATCGCCTAATCATTATATGTTATGTTTATTTGTGGGTGCTTGAACCCTCTGTGCCTTGCGAAAACAACACAAAGACCATCGAAGAAGTTCAGAGTTCAAGTAACACAGTGCTAATTTCTCTCGTGTGAGTAAAAAGGGCCTCGCTGCTTGAAATGTCTTCGTCAGACTCTTTCCACCACTTTTTTTACGACTATGCTGATCAATATCTTTGTATCAAGACTAGGACAAAAGCTGATTGAACTTTAAAGTTACATTGCTTCCCTAAAAACGTATTCCAAGTCAGCAATATTTGTTTCTGTGGATTTTTATGGAAAAGAATACTCGACTTTGGCGCAAATAAAGCTGATTCTTGGCCGGGCGCAGGTGCGTGGAACGCGCATGTATTTTCACAGCCCCACAGTCAACCAACTCGGCTGCGGTTTGTCCCACAATATGATTAACTTGATCCTGTTTAACACCATTTACTGACAAAATAAATGACAAAAACTAAATGGGAATTATCAGTGGGACATTCGCAAGGTGGCTCTTTGACCACTGTGTCCAGATCGAATTGGCATTTAGAAATGTTGGTTTTTCTGGGGAGAGGGGAAAACCGGAGTACCCGGAGAAAAACTCGGTCTCGGAGTTTTTAAACGTGGACAGCTTAGATTGAGCCAATAATGTATCCTTCTCGAACGCAAGCCATTATTCCCAGATCTCGTCTCAATCTAGACCATGCATGCACTGTATACTGAGTATATGCGGGTTAAAATTAAACTGAACGTTACTCAGGGCGCTTTTGATGAATTTAATGTAAAAAGCGCATTAGAAGTAAATAAATTATTATTATTACTATTATTATTATTATTGTTGTTATTATTATTGTTATTATTATGTACTCACTGCAACTCGTTTACAATTTTTTTTTACAAGCGCCTTGTTTCCAGCAACAAATAAAGAAGGGAATGTACCATCACCATAATTTAAGCCATTTAAGTTTCTGTGTCCATTCGCATAATCTCATCTGCCTCACCGTGAGGAAAGTTCGTATTTCACGCAGAACGCTGCCAAGTTTAGGGTTTCATTCAGTTTTACGTTTTTTGTTTTGTTTTGTTTTGTTTTTTTTGGTTGAGAAAGAAGAGGTGTTAACCAAAAGCATTAAAGTTATAAGTATTAAAACACGGAGGTGAGTGTATAGAATGTTTCACGACAAATTGTCACTGTTGTATGCGTCCAAATTAACCTGGAAAAGGCGCTATAGTGACCTCACTTCAAGACGTTAAATAAAAACAGCGTAGACTGACAGAAAACAAACAAGTTTCATAGGACATTAAACAGATCCGGAAGAGAGATCAGTAAATCTGAAATGAAAGAAAACAAATGGACTCGAACACTTTTAGAGCAAAACGACATCTCGTCCCTTTAGCAGACAAGGGAAATCAGAAATCTGAACACAAAAAGTCGCAACATAACTACGACTGCTGCTGAATTGTCCGATATAATCAACCTGAGAAGTCTTTTTCTGAGAAGTCTATAGTCCCGCGCTTCCGTTATTTCTCGCATATCCGAGCATTTCTTTGAATTCAATCTGCAAGAAGCTACTTTTGATTTCCTAGTAAAAGATTCGCCAACTTGCTCTCTTGCAGAAAACTCCTAATTTATATGTGGAAAGTTGATACCCCAAATTCGCGGAAAAGAACAGTGAAGTTAAATCACTGAATCATAAGCTTGTCTTTTCTCAAAGAAACACGCCTGTTTACAACAAAAGGGTGTTCATAGATTAGAAAATTAGTTTTATGCCACAAAAAATCCCTTCCAGTCTTTCAGTTTCGGACAAGTAAAGGAAAAAGTGAATTAACCAACTGTCAATTAACCCGGCCGTACTTCATATTTTCCCAGTGAGCTTTTCCAGTGAAGAAGTCGCACTAACCAGGGGGGAACAAGTGGCGGGAACCCGGGAAAAAAAGGGGGGAATGTGTACGGGAATCGGGAAAAGAACACAGAAGTAATACTGTAGTTATTTCTCCATTTATGCGTGTTTTACCATTTTCAATGACATGGTAACTGGAAACGTTTTGAGGCTCAAATCGACAAGAAAATAAGAACGTTCGGTCCCGGTTCAGCCACAGCCAAAAAAACACACTGCTTGTCTCGCGTTCGATTTGGTATACGACAAGAATAAATAAAGGTGACCTGACAGAATTATCCAGCTCTACAGCGAGATGTTTGCTTACTTCGCTGTTTACATCTTGCATTTAGATATTCGCTCAAGAAAAAGCAGACTGTATTATAACAAGGAGGAGCATTTAATCGTAGAGTGCCAGGCTTGAAAGAAAACGGGTCGAAACTTAAGTGATTCATGACGATGCATTCAAACTTCTAGCTGTAAATTTAAAAATATCTCATTCAGTATTCACCGCATTCTTTTCGTATTTGATCAATTATTAAATGCCATAGTCGCTTTTAATTTATCTTGTCTGTAAGTTTGCGAGGGTACACTGAATTTTCGATAAATTTATGCTAATGACAATCAAATGAACGCTGACGTACACAAGGAAAACCAAAGATCAGAGTCCGTGCCTGTGGAATAATAGATATATTCTTGAATCAAACGTTACCAAATGAATTCAGATATTTCTGTGCCTGAACAATACAACTTAAAATGTTTTATGAATACGCATTTTATTCCCGCTTCGGAAAACGGAAATTAAAAGTCGTTGTTGGGTACGCAATATAAATAATCTATTTAAATACAGCTTCCATGGTTTTCTGAAAAATAAACTGACTTCAAAATAATGATACATTGTCAATTCGAATCGCCCATTTCAGTACATTTGTTTCTGAGAAGCACACGCTTGTTCAAAGAGTGGATACTTCCCTTAAGTGAAAAAATACCTCTCAGCCAGCTAATGAAATTTGTTCACTGTGCAATCAAATGTGTATGAATGGCCCTTTTTAACCACTGGATATGAAATAATCAATTTCGTAAAATTACCCTTTCTCTGAACAACAGACCCGACCTGCATGCGGAAGTAGCACCCTCTACATATCCAACGGGAAAAATCCCCGTGTTAGAAATAAACCTTGTCGGGGTTTTCGGACCCCATGGTAATCCGATTTCAAATAATCTTCCTAAAATTTAAATTCAAAAATGAACTAATGACACTAAGGCAGAAAAAGCCTGCCATTTTTTAAACTTGAGGAGAAGTAGTGACGCTCAAATTCCAATTTTTTTGAGCCGTTACAGTATTTTCCTTCAGTATAGCTCTGGCCCTGAGGAAGGCTAATTTTGTTAGCCGAAATATTGGCAGTTAAATAAATCAGCCCTTTGCCGTAGAGCCAGCCTTAGATTCAAATTTGTTCTATTACACTTCAAGTGACATCTGGCTCTAGCATCTCTACAACAGAGATCCGGCAATACCGAACCAGTGCAGTTTTTTTACGCGTCGTGTGGGCCTCTGGATCCAAAGGTTATACTTAGTGACGCTCAGCTAGGAAGCGTCCAGCTGCGTGTTTTGTTTATACAATTTACTGCAATTTTCTGTGAGCCGTGAATAACGATATTCATTTGGCGTGAAACGTGACATGGCTGTTTCCTTTCTCAGTGAAACGTAATTTGCTAAGCAGCCGTAAGCTGGGTTTGCCATACAGAGAACAGTGTTTTTAATTGTCGTGAATTGTGATTTTGTAGCCATCGTGCAAAATGTCGTGAAAAATGATCAAGTGGAAAGTACGTGAAATGACTGTTTTATTTTCAGTGAAACGTGATCTGGACCCCCCCCCCCCCCCCCCCCCAAATACCCTCTCTTTTCTGTGCTGACTTACATTAGAGAGGGGTTGATTTCACCCGCGCCGGAAAGTGTGTGATTCGGCGGGAAAACTCCCCAGGAAATGAGGTATGAAAGTGACAGCTATCTCAGTTCGAAAGCAACCGAAACATTAAAAAGGTTATCAAAGTACTTTTCGAAAGGTATACAATGCTGGTCCTATGCCAGGCACGAAATTCCCTTTTCAGTCACATTTTCTGTTTATTAAATACACATTTATTGCTAAAAATATTTCTTACGATAGACAACTTCCTGTTGGGCAATTTAGCCAAATTGAAAAGCAAATAAAACACGTTCACGATACAATAATTAAAAAAAAAACGTTCACCCTCAAAAAATCTTTGAACCTTTACCGAGTAGCAGTCCCAGACAAACATCTTAAGCGGAAACTGATTTTTTAGTTCGTAACCAGGGGCCCGTTTCTCGAAAGTCCCAATAACTTTTCGGCCCGGAAAGCTATTTTATGTGCGCGATGTTTACTGATTAAAGACTCAAATTTTTTTGGCAGTTTTACAAGAATAAAATTCTAAGTTGATAAAACAAGTCGGGCTGATATGCCGGCTAAAAACTATGCCAACGTACTATAGATTTTGATTTTAAAATATACCTCCGGGCCCGAAAAGTTACCGGGACTTTCGAGAAACGGGCCCCTTGATAGGAACTAAAGTAGTCAGTGGTATCCAGTTCACCTACACTGATTTTTGTCGCATTTATTTCTAAAAATGGCATTATAATAGACGCTACATTCTGCCAGGGTTTCACCCATTTAATCCCGATATTGTGCAGTAATGTTCTGTCTATGTTCCACCAACAATTACAAAAACACAAAAACGTAAACAACTGTAAACTACACCGCAGGATATCAACAGCTTTCATTTGAATGATCACTTTGAAAGTTTTTTATCCAAACACCATGGGCAGAATAATAAACAGTGCCAAAACTTTTAATACTGTTCACTGGTACTGAGGCGGTCACACTTTGGAATTCGTTCATCAACCGGACTGCTGGTACTATATGTATGAACTAAAGAATCGGTGTTTGCCTTTATGAGCTGTTAAATTTGTCTTCTGAAGTCGGCCTTGAGGGCTTAAGTCTAGGTGAAATAGTTTCCCTTCGCCATTAATCGTTGCTCGCCAAATGTGGTTTTGTGAAACGTAAACAAAGGTGAAGTGCGCAATGAACCATTTTAAAAAATCTTTGCTTGCACATTTTGCGCGGTTCCGAAGGGATCTTTTTTAAATAGTTTTAATAGATTTTACGCAGATATTCTCAGCATTGCTAGCAATTTCTCCAGTGCAGGTTGAATGCCCTTCAATTCTTCTTCAAAACCATCCATAAAGTCATACAGTTTTCAGCTTCCAATTGTTTAGTTTACTTGCGTTTGTTTTCTTAAATAATGGTCAACGCTCTTTGTAATAACTACTGCATTGTTCAATGAAAACGGTTTGGAGCAAAGTCCTTTTATCTACACAATCAACTTGTCAAATAGAGAAAAGCAATTAAAGCTCTATTCACGCTTTTCAGAAGGTCTTTTAATGAAGAGTTAATGATGCGAAGCCCAAACTTTAAACGTGAATACAAAAGGCTAAACCGATTTTGGTTTCTTGTCAGTCGGCCTTTATCAGTGAAACCGGCTTTCACAATGACACTTCTACCGTACAGAGTTTTTGAAGAACTTCCACATTTCCACCGCCAAATTTTTACTTTGTCTACTTTTGCTCGAGCCATATATATGTTTCCGTTTGATCATTCAAGTAGAACGGAGAGAGAAATCTAAGCGAAAGTGCTAAACATTTCCTCGTTTTACCTCGTTCTGTACGGATGGAGCCGTCGAGACCTGATGGAGACGGTTTCAACCATTAATAATGGTGGGTTTAACACCAAAGTCGTAATCTGATAAAAGCGATTTGATTCTTGTCTTTGAAGAGATTAACAGAACGGAGTAGTTTGTTCAGCACATACCAATCTCTGACCTCTCTCTCCTGCACAGAATTTCAACGCATTTAAAAACTTGAATGATTCGTTTTATCAGTTTGGGTTTAATTTCATTTCTTTCGACTAACAGAACAAATATTGTTTGAAACACATATAGTGATTTAAAGTTCACGAGAGGAAAGGAATAAAACTTGAAAGAACTTAAAGATGAAAGGTTAAATTTTTGACATTCAATTGAGATTAAGACCAGGAATTCAAGACTTGAAGATTAAAACCAAAGACCACTTATAAACTGAAGGATTTCAAGAACATTGCGATGCATCATTGACAGCGGCTTTATCTCGTGCACGTCTCAGCTTAGAACCTTATTTTTGAAAACTTTTAAGAAACAATTGTCGCGTAAACTACTTTCCATTGAACTGTCGAAATTTTATTCATCAGCAAGCTAATCTAGTAAGTACATGATGTATACATTAATGATAAAGTTATCACACTTTGTTATCGCATTGTTCGGGCTCGAAAGATGACGTTCGGCTTTCCTGTTTTGACTTGTAGCGCGCATTCACAGAGACGTTGCAACTACCCTTTTGGGCGATTTCTAAACGACACTTCAGGACTATTGAATACGGTTCAGCTAGACCAAGATTTTTTCAAATGTATCAAATTGCTGGCTATCCCATTTTGTGTGGAAAAACAAGCTTTTCATGACTAGAAAGCTTAGATTATTAGTGCAAACAAATACAAAAACCGCAGGGGCTCTATTAATATTGTACAATTTTGTCTCTGCGGGGTTCCTTCCCGTTTCAAATAGCGACGAAAATTAATCGCACCACGACGTCACTCATGCTGGCCGCAAATAAACCTCAAAACCACAGAGACTGGCCAGAGAGAAAGAGATTTTACGGGAAATTTTAGCGAGACATCGTCGACTTACTTAGCATGCAAAACGAAGCTACATAAATAAAGCAAATCTTTATGGAAAGTAATTAAATTTAATCACACTATGTTGAAGTGCGAAAGATATCACTTATAGCTGTCACAAGCAGGCCACGGCATGAACAAATCGAGCAGGCCCGATAACTGGGTATTGTGGAAAACCAATTTCTCGATCTTTGGCTAGCAAAGTTCTTTATAATGACGAGGACCAGAGAAGAAAAGAATACAAAGCCACTTCACATTGTCTGCGCGCGTGCCATGCAAACTGACAGGCATTGAGCGTGTTATTTGTAAGCGTCTGAACGCATGGCGTCAGTGATAAGTTAAACTAATAACAAAATAAATAGCCTTTGACGACCGTGCATAATAAATGAACATCTGGCCGGCCTTGGGGTATAACAGCGCAGGCAGAAAGGCCATTTCGGTCCCTTCCTACAGCACTAATTCCACCATCTTTCAACGCCCAGGGCCACGCTAAGAGACAAGGTGTCGAAATGTTTGGAATTGTTTTAGCAGTCAATCACTTTACCGCTACTGTTTCTACCTACATGTGTGTAAACACTCAGCAATGGTTGTTGGCTTGATCAAATATCCCTTGCATAGTTCACACGTTATGAACGGGTTCAGCTCCTCTAGCTTGATTTTCTGCTTCTGGTTTGACTAGAAAACACAGAGATTGTTTAGCGAAGATTGGCGGTAGCCATGGTACACCTAAGCTTATTAGCTCTTTATCCCGTTCCCCCTTTATGTCTATCACTAAGAAATTTTGATCGCGACACTGATTATTAAAGTGTTAAAATCTTTCCTCAGCGAATCTTAAAAGTGGACTGTCCGAGGTCCAAACAAAGTCCTCACCACCATAATTTCATCTGAATTTATGTCAACAACAGAGCTGGCGTTTAAGCGATCTTAACAAATGGATAATGAGTGTTCTTAATAGGCTTTTCCTTTGATACGCTGCTACATTATGTTATAGAGCAAAATGGAGAGAATCAAGCATCTTCGGTCTTTGAATGAGTTGAACCAGTTGATCACGGCTTGCCTTCGTAATTCACATCACGTTATCTGTTCATTGGCCCAAAGAGGATTTCTCTTGATTTCGTGCATATGTCATTGCCACTCATCTCAGATGAGAGCTTGAACAGAACACTTGATGTGAATTGCCTGAGAAATTCATCTTAGTTTATTCAAATTGATCGGCGATATTTAGAAGGCAAGGTCTGGTCTGTAATGTTTCCATCACGTGCAAATGGCCGTGGATAACTCAACGCATGACTAAACAAGTTACGGCGTGTAGAACAGTTGCTTGAACTGATACGCAATCAAGCTGAGTCGTCAAATTCGGAAGGACTAACTTAGCTTGTTCGCACCCGTCCACAAATTCATCTTCCCGGCAAACAAACCTTCGTTAAATGTTCTTCACATATGGGTCATTGTTTAGGGGGAAATCGAGGGCAGTTTCAGGAAATACTTACCCGTAGAATTGCCATCTCAGAACGCTGAACTTTCAGGCCCACCACGATGTACTCAGATATTGACAAACCTTTTATCGCGCTCTGTGGATTGCGGTTTCCTTTGTCAGAGAATCCCGGATGAGAAGTCGGGTATTTATTCGTCTAAACGTGTTTTCTTCGCCTGGTAGGAAGCTCCTCATTAAAGTAAATCGCCTCCGGTGAATTATCTTTACAAAGACTTCCTTTCAACTATCGTCCGTTCACAATTCTGAGTCTTCTGAGGCGGTTTGCGTGTCGAAAACATGGCGGAGACCACCCGGTAATTCGTGCTCCAGAATTAACATACACCTCTCGCTTTTGATTCGTCTCGTTCTATGAAAGCAAAAATGGCACTTTTTCTTGTCATATTTTGTGACATATGGTGTTTTCACAACGCGGTTATCGTCCCTTATCTAAACATGCCCGATTTCTTTCGCGTGAAGTTGCAGATTAAGCGCTATCAACTCAAACAAACTACCAATGCAAAACTGTATATTCAAAATATTTATTCGCACAAACAAATCGCGTTAGCATTCAATTTGTATCCTATAGATGTCAGCTATGATCTTGAAATAATGGATCAAAATAAATCGCCACTTTAAAATTCTGTAGAGCAGGCACAAGTACATACAAGGGCATAAATAAAATATTTTTTTCACAAGGTGAAGTTAAACGAAAGATTTTTCCTTCAATCAGATGTACACCTGGAGCAGTGAAGTAACTTAACTTTGTATTCGATAACCCGGAAAAACCAAGCAGCCAACAAATTTGTTTCGCAGTGGAGTTAAATCAGACTGAAATATTAAGCAAGTCCTTTTATGAATTTTGAGTAGTGTCCATCACGAATAAAGATTCAACATTGTGTTGCTGTGATTACAGGGAAGTCCTAAAGGTCCCCGTTTGAGGATTCCATTAGCGCAAGAAATAATGTCACAACACTTTAATTGCTTGCAGTAAAACGTGAATACCACATGGAAAATTATTTCTTTTGACTAGGCAGGTTTTCAATGGCTATGTCTTTTGTTTGAGTAATACAGGAGTTGTAATTCAAACGCGACAATAACGCAATAGTCCAACTGCTTGCTTTTGTTATGAAAATATTTTCACAAAAACGAACCCGCGGGTGACATCAGCAGAAAGCCTTTATGTGCCACGCGTTTCTCGATCTTTGTTGTTACCATAGAGAAAATAAAGATTCAAGGATAGAATGCGCTTTATAAAATGATTCGTTTAAACAGCCAACCTTCTCTTTCTTCAACCTTCCCATTGAAAGACTGGTATTTTCTTTCCTCATTTTAATTTTTGCGACCATCTCGGTGGATTTTTGTGGTCGATTAGTTAAGACAAAAACACAATTCTTGTGGCCGGCAATAAATTATAAATGAAACGACCGCAATTTTAAAAATAGACCTTGAAGGGGGGGGGGGGGGATATATAAAGAATATGACAGTTTAAATTATCTTTTTTGTGCCTGTAACTGAATATGCAACTTTGCAAAGAGCAAATATTCCATCTCTAAATTTGTTCAGCTGTAGTCGATTGCGCTGAGATGCATTTCTGGGTCTTTGTAACAGATAAAATCGTCGTCATGCATAAATAAATCTGCTAGGAGATAAGAACCTGTCACAGGTGCCGTCGACTTAAAGTGAGACTTGATTTATGTTCAGTGACTACAATGCCGTCGAATCTGAAATATTTTGCGCTTTATTATGCTTCAATTACTGTGGCTTGTTTGCACTGGAGCTCTTGTCTGACTGAGAAGAAAAGTTTTTCATTCACTGTTGATAATCACAACTTTGTGGCTGCAAAAGTTTTTTCGACATAATCTAATTAAGCCCTTCGCTTGAAGATGTTCTGTTCCTGTAGAAGGCAATGTCGATGTTTCAACCCTTTAGGGTTACACTTAAAAATACGTTTTTCTCCCACTGACTACGAACGCTACGCCGCACAAATAAACAGACGCATGCCTTGCCTAGTTAAAACTGTTTTTTTTTTTATCTTCTGAATCTTTTGAGGAAATCTTACAAATCAAAAATCACTGCTCTTGAACATTTCTTTCCTGTGATGTTGAGTGTGTTTGTGTCCGGTGTCATTTTCTTTATATTTTACGAAACATAACTTGTTTTTTGTTTGTTTGTTTTTTTTGTTTTTTTGTTTTGTTTTTTTTTTGGTAAAAAGCACAAAAGCGTAATGAAGTTGATTAAAATCCTCAAGCAAGACTATTCAAGTGAAAGCTAATGGCATTGCTGTCTGGTACTGGAAGTGTTGTTTATTCTACTGTATAAGATGGTTCTAACTTTTGAGTCTGTGCGGGATTAAAAATTTTACTGTTCAGTTAAAAGCTACGATGTTATCCTTTCTTGAAGCTACTGAGCAAGAGTGAGCAAGAAGTTTCCTATGGTCATGTTTATTATGCTATGCAAGGTGTTTGTAACTTTTGAACATGTGGACAAAAAATGCGGCTAAAGTGTGACCATTCAAACAGCACCATACGAAAATACGTTTATACTGTGAAACTGAGTTTGAGGTGAAAGCAAATGCTGGACAGAAAAGTCAGATAAAAGCAAGTGGAAAGAAAGATGATTTTTGCGTGAATTTTTGTACACCTGCCACGAAAAAATTGATAAAACCTGTTTTCAAAGTGCAGTAACTTTTAAGGCTATCAATAGTTTATCAGTTGCTTATCTGGCATGCATATGCCGTCGGATCTCTAACAATGAGATGTTGTTGATATTTAAAAAGACTTAAACGTCCAGTATTTCCGGCTTAGTCTGGTTTCACAACCGCAAAAGAATCAAGTTCATTGGAAAGCCGTTTTAAAATGTCATTAAATACCGAGAAATAGTTTCCTGAAGGTAATATTCCCCCATGTATCTGATTAGTTGTTTCAAGTCTTTAAATGGTGATATTCTCTTTGTAAACGGCTATTTACAGGAAAAAAGGCTAGTGTACGAATGTAAGGAGTCTCCTTTAGTAGACTAGACAGAGTTCAAACGCTTGGGTCCGTCTGAGTTACCGGTATATTCAAGGTGGATGTCACATTATGTAATCCTCAACATCACGACCATTAATTAATTGTAGCAAAGTAAACTATTTCTAGTAATGACATTAAAGGAAACCCAAAAATGATGCTTCAGTTTCAGCACAGTTTTGACCCGAAAACTTAAAACTCCCCACGACTTAGCAGCCGCAATTGCCTCGTACTTTATTCATCAAGTAACGCTTTTCTGTGGTTAGCCTGTTCTTTAATGGGCAGGGTAACCTGTGAACAAGTCTCTTTTTTCTGATGAAAAGAGGGAAAGACAACGAGCGAAAAGATGATTGTGCTCTGGCCCTCAAGGGTTTTTGGGATGACAGAACATCCCAGAATGGATTTATTTCAGGATGTCAAGATGTATGGCAACTAAAATAGAAGGTTTATCATCGGTCATCATCAAATCTTTGACAAAAGCATCACCACTGGCAACTGGGTCACTACGATACCGGCATGATACAATAGTGTGATAACGGACTGGTGTGAGACTAGACACAACAAACCGAGTCGGTCACCACAACTGAAAAAATGTCAAATTTTAACCATGTTTTCTGACTTACGAGGCAAGTACTTGTAAGTGCAAGCATCACGACGCGAGCATATTCACAGAAAGAGCACTGCAAACATAAGGTAAAAGTAATGAAAGCCTGGAACTAGCAACTTTAAAGGAACTATGTCACGTTATTTTCATTCACTTTGCTAATGTGAAAAAAATTATTTTCTTATTGAAAAAACCTCACAATACTAGTTTCCTAAGGTAGAAAAACACCAAAGAAGTAATAATAAACCAAAACTAAACAAGGATGGTTACGACAGAGGGAGATTAAGATGGATTTCGGATGACCAACTTGAAAAAACTTGCCAGCTTTTTCAAGATGCAGTATCCGTGACGTAGCTCCTTTAAAATAATATCAAAGGCCTATCAGAATGACAATTTTGAACTCAGGACAACCTGCCGGGCCACAATGAAATCAAATTTAAGCAACTGTTATCCACTTACATCGTTGCAATCCTGCACTCAAACTACTTGTTCTGTTTCGTTTCAGTGTTTGTTGTTGTTTTTCGTTTTGTTCGTTTGTTTGTTTGTTTGTTTTTCGTCTTTTTTTCATTTTTTTGTTCAGAATTTTTATCCAGTTTAGTGGTATGTTTTGTGGCACTTGGCAATATCTAATATATGGACATTTTCCTTGGCAAGCAAATCCAGATATCAAATTAGTGTTCACTGCTGGATTAGCAACCTTTTGTAGCTTAATAATGTGGATTCCGGTAAATTGTTTTCATTCTACAATTTGACTTTGGATGCTTTCAAGTTGTCACTAAAAATTACCAGTGGAAATGGAAAAAGAAACCTGCTATGCTCTAAAGCTTATGTGCATGTTTGCATTTTTAAACGAAACGTAAATGATCTTTAGGCTAATTTTTTAAGCCCTGGTTTCAACGGACGATCCGTTAGCGATGCGAGCATGGAACACTGGAAAAATTCCATGCAAACTGCGGTCAGGAGATGAAAGCACATAAGAGAGGACTAGTCCCTGCGAATAGTCCCGGGGACCAACTCCCTACGTGTAAACTACCCATTTTCGTAAAAAAAAATCTAGTACTAGTAGCGAAGGCTGAAATGTGGTCCCTCCGACTTGACCCACGTATTCAAACTGGTTTGAATTTGTGCGGAAAGTTCGCCGGGAGTTGTACTTTCAAATGTTGTGCTTGTCTCCTCATCTGCACTGTTCGTGGGACTAGTCGCTGTGTCCAAATAAAAAAAAACTACAACTAAACCAAATCGGGCTGCCAGAGAGTCAATTCCACTCTTGAAAACACTTCAGCGAGGGGGCTAGTCCCTTTGTATGGGGCTGCATCTGTGTCTGACTTTTTGCACGTCCCTGCGACAGGCTGCGTCCGATCCCCCGTGTGCGCCGACCTTTTTGCTTGCGCCTTGATTTCTCAATGTTTTATTATTAATTCTTTTCGTCACCTTCTGCTTGCCCCTGTAGCTGTACGTGCGTCGTTGGTGAAACCAGGCGTTTTTTTCCATAAAGAAAACATTTTGAGACATTCAGAATTGACATAAACCGGCAGTGACTCCGACGAGGCGAGCTCACTATAAAAAAGCTAATTGCCATTTCCTTTTTAGTTTGAGATCAAGACAGATTAGCTCTCATAATGCAATGTTCTAATCTCTTGAGTTTTAATAAAGCCGCGACAAAAAAGGTCAAATGTTGCAATCACTGGGTACAAAACTATTTGCCATAAAATCACTGTAAGACTGAATTGTACCTTAAATATCCCGGCCTCAGTGATTTAGCTAAGTATTTTATTACTTTCTTTACAGCAGATTCAAAAGTAAGTACTTTTTCAAAGTTGTTTGCAGAAGTCTAAACAAACACAATAAGAAAGCGGCATGTGTAATTTCTCAACTGCCCGCGTGGGATAAGGCGTCTCGCCCACGCAACCTCAGTTTACTTATGCCCCGAAGAGTTTATTCCATTGTTGCAGCAGTGTCTTGCGTCTAAGGAGAAACCGAATTGAACGCAGCTAACCGTTGACTTATTTTTTCAAAGAAATTTATCCACTTCTTCCCTTATTTTTATCCAATTCCCAGCAGAGTCAAAACTTTGGAGAAGGTTCTATCTAGCTTTTGAGTTTTCGAATCGGAAGACATTCTACCAGCTGCCTTGAGGGTTTTTCTGGTGTTGTTTATTATGCTGTACAAGGTGATTCTAACTTCATCGAGTCTGCAAATGAAATCCTAAAGTATGACCCTTCAAATGAAAGCTCTTTTTTTTCTTTTTTCCGTATTTTAGAATTCAAACTGATGTTTGAAATGTCTTCAGCCTTGATCCTGATTTCGACTCGCTTTTAGCGTGAAAGCCGGGGTAATAGGAGAGTATAAAAAAACACCAGCAGACTTGTATCAAATGCAAAATGTCTATCAAGGTTAATTTATGGATAAGGGTCGTCTCTGAATACCGACAGAATTTTTGTCTAGATCAACACGTGGACCGGCCTTAACAGTAACACACAAGAACGCGAACAGTCCTCGTAATCTGTTGCTAGTGGGCAAGAAAGGTGGAAAATGAAGTACTGAGTTTACAATTCAGATATCTGCCTAACCTAGCCTATTAGGAATAATATCCTACAAACTCCGTTGAATCACTTTGTATTATTATTATACGTCATGAACCAGACATCACTGAACGATCGTTGCTTTTGCGTGGGTGTTAAAATCGCTTCAAAAGGAGGCAGGATGATTCCTTTCACTTGGCATAAAAGGATGTAGCTTTTCACTGTTGCGTAGTGATTACGTGCGTACGAGCGTGAATTTAACTGGCTTTACTTGCGTAAATAAAATTAGAGACAATGTATGAACGGCTTACGTAAACGTAAAAAGTTGAAAACTTTCAACTTTTCACGTTAACGTAAGCCAATCATTCATCGTCTCTAATTTTATTTACGCACGTAAAGCCAGTTAAATCCACGCTCGTACGCACGCAAAATTTACGCAGCAGTGGAAATCAACCCTAAGTTCAACAGACTTTTCGTGCGTAAATGTGAGTGGTTTACGTGAACCGGCAAAAATTAGAACAGCGTCTATTTTAAATTTTCTTTACGCACGTAAAGGACGTAAGGCCACTCAAGGCTACGCCCCAAGGCTCATAACAATTTAGGCTGCTAATATCTGCCCTCTTCCCATGATTTATTTTAAGAGACGAGGGCGGATTAAGTCCAATTCTTCGTTTAATTGAATTTTCAGCCGTCCTCCGGGCACATGTCGATACCCAAAAAAATCTCATGAATTTACCCGCTGAAAGATATTCCTATTTCTCACCTGTTAGTTAAAACTGTACCCTAACAGCTGCATGAGACGCAGGGACCTGGGTAGAAAAGACATTTCAGATAAATGGTAAATTGCAACCAATGCAACCAACTGAAATCCAAGCCACTGATAAAAAAAATTCAGTAGCTTAAAAGTGGGATTGGAACCCACGACCTGCGGGTTACTCGACCACTGCTGTAACATCTGAGCATCCGTACATGTGCACAGGAAATTCCTCCGACAAACATGCGTAGTATGGAACGCAAGGAGCAAATAAATGGGGATAACAGTGTTTCGATTCTATATCAGAATCTTCTGACTGATAATTCTGATATTCTGATAAAGACATTTCAGGCCAAGAAACTTTTGCTGAGTAAGGGAGGTGAATATGTTTATCCCAACATGTGAGAGCGGGAGAGTTCTCGTTTGAAATTTTTTCTTTCAGTCATAGCCACATTGATACCTTACTGCCTCGGAGCAACCCACAACATCTGAATAAGGCTGCTCAATTCCTTTTGTTGTCAGAAGCTATCAGTTCACTCATTCCTTGCCGAAATTCGACCATGTCAACTACGCCACGTTGAAGTTATTAGGATTCTGAGCAATAAGGTCGAGTTGTCTGACATTTAAATTGGACAATTCCTGTAGGCTGCTAGTACTAGTCAAGGATGCACATTGGTTTGGCCCAATGTGGTTTGTGGCGAGCCAGGATGCAATATGCTACTTACTTGATTTTTAAGGCGGCTTGCGGGCGAAAAAAAATACGTAGTTGTTTAAGCGGGATGCGGTGGAGTATTTGCGGGAGCGGTAAGTCTTTGTCGGTAAAAGGCGCACGGGGCGCGGCCTAATGGAAAACAGTAAGAAGGGAAGACAAACCTTTTTTTATATATATATTCGAAACCCCCTTACCTCCTATGAATAGACGTGAATTAAAGGGAAAACGTCGTTTAGTTTGTGGATTTGATTGATGAATGGTCGCCATTTTCAGATGATATCAGGTCGTAGAGGAATAATTTCATTTCAATTTTAAGTCGCTTGTGAAGCACTAGCTGTGAGTGATACAAGTGATCGAGAAAGGATTAGACACAGCGTCTTTCCTCATTAGACTTTGCGCAACGGCGACGGGAGGCTTTCACGACGGTGTTCGTGACCGAAGGGGACCCAGGCGACAACCTCAGTCTGTCGACCGTCGTGTTATGTTACGCAATGATGGATTCCAGGACGGCACTCTTGCTTTCATCCACGGATATCTTCCATCCATGCAAAATTATTCTAAGCACTAGAAGTTGTACAACTGGCTAAGCTTATTTCAGCTTAAGCTTAAAGCAATCATTGAACAACAAAATTCTCGTCCGTGTAGCCTTATAAGACAAACGCCAAATATGCGACAGCAAGATTTAAATAACTTTATTAATGCTTTCATCTTCACTAATCTTAATTGAAGGGAAAAAACTACGACAGTTTTATGACTGTAAAATAGTTTAACTAACGTTGAAGACCTTCGCAAAACTACGAAGAACAGCCCGAGAGCTTTCAGAAATGTCTGTGATGTATGACGAGTGCTGAAATCAAAATCCAGAAAACAATAGGTCAACCTGTTAAAAGTCGGCTTCAAACTCATCAGCTTTAAGAAGACGAGGAATTAAATGTTGATGAAGCGACAACTTAACGAAAAAGACGTAATTTAACCTATATACTCACCTTTTGAAACTTCAGTTGATAGACGTTGACTAGTCGACGTGAAAGCAAGCGAACTGAAGTTGTGGACTGGAGCACGACCCCGCGGGAGTGGGGGGGGACCCCCATATGAAACTGATGGGGATGCTCGTCGGAAAATTAGAATTAAACCCCTAAAGGAGACCAATCTGGGCGTGGCTCAGGCGTTATTTGAACCCTAAAGGAGACCACGCCAAAATAGACAACCAAATAAAAATTGATGCTAAAGATTGACGGCGTTTGGTTTTTCATATAGATATTTCTTTACGCACAACCCTAGGCGATACCTGTACAGGTATAAATATTGGCTTTCCGTCCTGTGAACCCTAAGCGAGACCATAATCTGCAATTTACACCCCTAAGCGAGACGACTAGCATCCCCGTCACTTTCATATGGGAGTCCCCCCCCCCCCCCACCGGGAGCACGACGGCCTTCATGCCTTCATGCCTTCTCAATTTCGCATGTGCATGACGTAATTTTGAAGCGAACGCCGTGAAAGCTTCTCGTCGTCACTGCGTAAAGTCTAGAGACTGGGTTTATTCAGTAGTGTGTGTCGTCAGAAGTCGGTCTTTAATGACATCATGTAAGGTCATCTGATAAAATATCTTTTTCTTTCTTTCGTTTATCAACGGGCACCTTATATTTAAAGTTTTCTAAGTCTTCATTCCGTATGGTGAAGAGACCTTAAAAAGTTTTACTGTTGTTTTAATTGCATTTGTAGTTTCGTTTCTTACTCTTGTATATCATTATATGGATCTATAGGTAAAATATCAGTAGATGGCGTGGGAAAGCCATTTCTCTTTTAGCTATCTTGTAAGTATTGCAGAAAGGTTCAATAGAAAACGGTTCAATCTAAATATCACCGAGTATTTGACGTGGGAAAGGCGTCTAATCTTATGACTATCTTACAAGTATTTGTACGGAATTTAGTTGAACAGTTTTAATTGATAAGTTCGACATAAAAGTTCTTTTAGATTAAATTAGCTCATTAGTGTCCGTTTAAACTTCGAGTATTTTGCTGCTCCATATCTTTAATTGCGATTTTACTGCAGGGGAAAGTCACAAAAAAGCGGGCCGTAAAGGCGGTTACAGAAAGCTAAAGAATATGTCGCTGACCATGCGCATATAAAATTGATGAGTGAAGTTTTTGTTTTTCATAATGACACCCTGACATTTTTTCTTTTTTCTCAAACAAAATTGAACTGTTAAGCAGTGATATCGGTAGACTAGGGGATTCCCTTTACAGTATAAACAAGCTTAAACAATAAGATCGAAACTAGACTGAAAATTCTAACTCCAAATTCTAACGCTTTATTTTCCAACAAAAACCATTACCACAGCTGGCAGACCTGACAAGCTGTCTTTCGAATGGTCAGGATTTTTTATTTTTTATTTTTTTCACAGACTCAGAAGTGAAGTTTGACCTTGCACCTAAGTGAAAACATTTAAAAGGTCAAGTTGTCAACATTCATCATAAAAGACGTAATCAAAAGAGATGTCTTGATATTTGCAGAACTGTATATATATATATTAGCTCGGTTTTGACACTGAGGCCGATAGCGAAAAGATTGATGAATACACAATTCTTCGTGATTGAGTGAAGGGCTTGTGCTTTATTAACAAAACTAGATCACTCGAAAAACGGAAGCTAATGTTTCTAATAAAAGAGTTCCAATTCTATTTATAAGTTTTAGCGACTCTCAGAACGTTTACATTTAAATATATTGAGTTGAGAGGGATGGAAAACGTAAAAAGCGAATATCCTTCAGGATCCAAAACTGGAGACACTATTTCAGGCATGCAAATTTAGCAAGAAACGCGGGACACATTTGTAAGGTACTTGTCGGCCGGAAAAGATTTTCAAATAATTCTGTTCTTTTATTTTGCATTCCATAGTTGGCGGGAGATAAGATCATATATGACAATCACAGAAAAAGTCGGCGTTAGCGTCGCTGATCGTTAGTTTGATTTTTCGTTATCCGTTTACATTCGGTAATCCTCAAACCTTTACGTCCCTTGCTTGTATGTTTGGACAAAGGGGATTAGAACAGTTTGCTCAGTAGTTTCTTGTTTAGGGGCGGTTTATTCATACATTTTGCGCCGTCGTGTTATGCTTTGTGAAAAGAAGCCCATTCAAGCTTCAGTGATATTCAATGCGTGCCAATTGTAGTTATTTGACAGGCCATCTATCCACTATTTCCGGTATCTTGAAGCATTCTCTTGTGCTCATAAAAACACTCCAGTCAAACAGCTTCTGAAGGGAGACGGTAGTGAATTGATTGCGGTCAAGAACAGGTTTTTAAACGTCTCCAATAGAACCACCAGCCCCGAAATACTAAGCGGTATTCATATTCGGTGTAGTAGCTCATTATTGGAAGGCCGCGGATTCTTACCTCACAGATAACAGACCGCAAGCTTCTCGCAACATCCTACGTTCTCTTTACACAAGAAGCCAGAAGTGATTCCCGACAGGAAAAGACGAGGAAATTACTAATCGTGTGTAGAGCGCGTTCCGGACTTTGCTTTAAAAGGGCTTGTTTTACAGTCGCCCGCACAAAGGAAATGCAAGTGGACAAGTTGCCTTTAGCTTTTCGCTTGAAGAGATCAACGTGAAGAGAAGGTCCCTAGAGAGTAGCCTGCTCTCTTTGTTCGGGAATATTGTTGATGATCGGATAATTTTTATGTTGACCGCCCACCGCTCACAACAAGTTTGCCCTCGGGGCTGTTTGCTGTGTTAGTACGTGTGGTCTGAACGAAGCAAACGAAACTCTTGCGTCGGAAAACGAAGCACGTCCTCAGACTCTCCGTCCTTCGTTAGAGGATTTAGCCAAGGCGTTTTACGAGAATCTTGACTCACATCGGAGTGTTGACAGAAATTTACCACATCACTCTTCATTAACACCATTATCGTGCCGAAACTGACCATACAGCGTTCTATCGACTGGGCTTCGAGGGTTTCGCATAACCGAGTCTATTACGACTGGTGGGTTGATCAGCGCGAGGAGTTTTAACATCCCCTGACCGTGTGTAAATGTTCACTCAAGATGTACCAAACAATGAAGTTAAGAGAACTCAATCCTTTTATTACTTGTGGTATATGTCGAGGGTACTTGATCGACGCTACAACCATCACGGAGTGTCTTCACACATGTGAGTATATTTCCAATCGTGTAATTTTCCTGTTTTGATTTTAGATTAAATCAATCTTGTCCCTTATTTCATCACTTGTTTGAACTTCGACTTGACGCAAAGATTTCGTTACTGGACTTAGGAAAAGCCGAAACAGCGAGATGGGGCCACGAAGTGTGGTATAACTGATCGCTCGTGAGTTTGTGTTATGCGTTTAAATGCTTTTGATCTCAACACAAAAGCCTTTAAAGCTAATATGTCCTCCTTTACATATACCATGAATATGTTTGCTTTATGACTGACCGACGAATTAGTCTCCTCAAAAGCGACAACGCTGTTCCAACAGAGAGAAAAGGCGTCGTATATCAACCTCCCATTTCGATCGTCGGGGCTAATGTCGAGCTGGTTTCTCAATTCATAAGCTATTGTTTGATTTCTCGTTTGCGGAGTGAATTTGGCATTCTTGTTGTTTAATTTATTGCATTATTGTAGCAACGAACGCGAAATAAACTCTCTGGTTTTCTCTGTGGCTTGGATCCAGCGGCATTTGAAGTGGTTTCTGTATGGTATTCACAAACACCGCGCCTGATTTCACGCACGAAGATTTGAAAAACATCTTCCTGAACAACTGTCGTGATTCAAACACCAGCCGGCCTTGAGATTCAAAGCAGATGTCTTATAGACAGTGAATTTGTTTGATCGGGTATAATAGAAAATTTTGCCTTACGTTCAAGTTTAATACTACCAAATTATCTCGTCGAGCGAGGCGTTGCCAAACCTCTAGTCGTAGATTAAGCGCCTAGATCAAGTTCCCAGATATTCCGCAATTGCAACAACTGTGAAAAAGACCATCTTGTACGCTGATGTTGCTTAGATAAACAACAGTTCTTTATTTAAATTGTGTTTGCTACCAGGACGTTTGTGATAAAGTATAAAACTTGCTCCGTGGAACAGAGAAAGATGGGCCCATATATTGGTTCTTAAAACTCCCGATCTAAGACCATCTAACCTCAAGATCTTATTGTGTTTATATTTTGGCGAAGTCGTGTTTATTAGGCATGTTTTCCTTTGACTCGTTCACAGTTTGCAGAAGCTGTATCGTGAAACACTTGCAAGAAGACAATATTTGCCCCACATGCAAGTTAGTCATTCACCACAGCTACCCTATGAACTACATCAGGTAAGAACGAAAACAAAGGAACACAGAAACCTCTCGTGCTTTGAATGAACTGCGGTAATCAAACGATTTATTAATGATAACATGCAACAGTCACTTGGAACAAAAACACAACCTTGAGGTTTCAGTGTCTCGCGTTTTTTCTTGAAACTAATTTTTTTCACTTCTCTGTCATTCTTTTCCCTAAAAACTGTTCAAATTGATGGTTCAGAAATCTTAATTCTAACCTACTTCATTTTCGTGATTGAACCGCTTTTCGGTTTGTTAATTACTGTAAATGAATTTTAAAGTGATTTCGTATGGAAGTTGACTCTTTAATGAATTCGTCCGAAGTTAGGCCTAAGTTTATTCAAACCCGATTTTCTAAATCTTGGGAGATATTTTCGGCTTCGTTTTTACTACATCGTATTCCCATCTTTTATTAGATTATTGCTTTACCCCCTGCCCTCAAGCATTATGTGTTTAGAAATTTACTTTACAACCATTATACACTGTACAAGTGTCACGCTCGAGTTGGCCACTTTGAGTTCAAGTTGAGCGCAGTTCAAATTTACATGTGCTCATGCGACAATTCGAGCCTTAGGGGCCGATTACATGAGGCGGGCTGGCCCGCTTAGCCGGGCTGGCTCGGTTTGCCGGGATCTCGGCACGTCTGTGAAACGCACTAAAAATCAACTTCGCGATTACATGGAAAAATTTCAGCTGGGCTAGCCGGGATGAAAATTTACTATGTAATCGCGATTGCCTGGCATCTCGGGCACAGTCATCTCGGCAGACAGAGCCAGCTCTTCTACCGAACCAGCCCGGCTCATGTAATCGGCCCCTTACTCAAGAGACTACAATCAGCTGGATGTCTTGCCCCGATTGAAGGTCAAAATTATTTATTTGTTCAATCTTAATGGCCTGAACACACGAATAAATAAATGTTACAGTGCTGACATATTAAATTCGATTTTTTTTTTACCTACAAGAAAGTTAATAATTTTCATGAACATACTGTGGACATTCAAACTATCAAAATCAGTTAGATACAAAGCGTTTCACAAACAACTGATTCAACATAATTTTTTGTGTTATTTCACTGCGGAAATTGCAGGTGTGGCTTGCTTTAGATTCGACACTAAAGTGGGTTTTAGCATGCAAATGGCTTTGTTTTTACATTTAACTGGGTTTTTTGCATAAAGTGGGTATCGGCATTTAAATGGGTTTGTTTAACTCTCACTTCTGATTTCTGTGTTCTAGACTGTAAGCAATTCGTATCACTTTGTTGCAGCTCCGACCGCACAATGCAGGAAATTGTATACAAGCTTGTACCAGGACTTCAAGAGCGTAAGTGTTGTCGTACTATGAGCACATTATGTTATCCTAGTTCAACATGGCTGTTGATGGAACCCAGGGAAAAATGCGTAGAAAATTTGGAAACAGTTGAAATAAAACTGTAACCAGATTTCCTTAGAAGGCGATCCTCAGATGCAAATTAATGTGGACAAGGGGGATGCAGGCCTAAAGGAGCCGAGTCTAGGGTTCCGTTGGGTAGACCTCGCAGTATATCGGGGGAGTACATGGTTCTCTCGACAACTCATTTCTCTGAACTCCACTTTCCTCAAATTTCGTTTTGCAATCCATGCAACAACACCTTAGCAAAGTACTACAGAAGAGTTTTAATTTCAATGTCACATCGGATGATTATTTTTATCCACATGCTAGAAAGTTTAGAAAAACCGCAATGCACCACTCAAAAGGTTTGGCTGCACTTATCGTGAATTATCGTGTTCACAATCAGTTAGCTTTAGGCAAAAAATGTTAAATCATCTTAGCCACGCACAAATTATTTTACATCAACAAAACAATTCATTTTAATGTTTATTCTTTCTTTTCTACGTGATGCCAAAAATTCGACTTTTTACTCCACCATTAATAGGGGGTTGATAATTAAGGCATGCTGCCTTAAACTAGAAAATAAATAAGCACAAAACTGTACTATGTTTTCATTTCTGTGAAACGCTCGTCTCGTCTTTAATTCCAGAAATTACTGTCAAGAAAATAAATATTTAGATTATTGCCCCAGGCAGAGACCCTATCAAACTGCTACCCATTATTGATGAGAGATCATTTCGGACTGACAGTATCACAGCATGAAACACGCATTAACGCACCACGAATTTTGTCTGTTTTTATGTCGCTGTTATTTTTGTTCTTTCATGCGTTTCAAAAGCAATAATCGTAACATCAAATTCTGACTCGTCAATATTTCGATTGTTTTCGACCAAGTAAATGGGTTTTCGCAGGGGGGTTTTCCGTTTCTCCAGACGTTGCTAATTCCATTTACACGTGTACTTCAAGTGTTGATCCGATAGGTTTGATGGAAAACAGATTTTATAAATACATCCGCAGTGATTACATAACTTTTGACTATAAGCGTTCAATGCCTCACTTTTAACATCTTCAAAGGCAAATCTGACAGATTTTATAAACTTTCGCTTGAGAATCCTGTAAAAAATCGAACAGCCACACTGGAAAATGCAATGATGCTCGATGTGTTTCATGGAAGTCAATACCTTTCATTTGTCACACTTTGAGATTTCTTTCAAACACTTAAATGTTAATGATTCCTAAGGCCTTTGACTCTTTATAGGGAAGGTTAATTGGAATCAAATATATGTAAAAATGTTGTGAATTCGTGGATTGTATAATACGACACTTTACTCCTTAGTAAGTGAAGGACTTGAATTTGTTTTACGGATAATCCTAGAGATTTAGATCTTAATCTTTAATCGCAAAATGCCTGTTCGGGTTGACAAACAATAAAAAAGTTCCTTAATGGATCATGGAATAATAAATGATAACTGTAGAAAATAGTCTTAAATTACTCTTATCTGGTCTCAATTAAGTTCTAACCAAAAAAAGAACTTCAAGAGATCCCACGTTTAATACTGTCAATAACCTTCATTCGAGTGTTCTTACTCAAGAATTTTGTCCACAGACTGAAGTTAGAATCACCTTTTACAGCAGATTGAAGACTCGAGGAATGTACGGCTTAATTTCATCGAATTGTCTCACTTTGGAGAAAACGTTGCGAAAACTCGACTCTAAGAAAACATTTCAGCCAAAGAAAATTCGTCCACAACAAATATCAATTTCAAGATTTATTTTAAGATCTGTGGCTTAGAATATGATGTCTGGCTGAAAAGACAGACACTTTAAATGTCTTACAGGGTTACCTTGGATCAAAAGCGATTAGGAGAACCTTTTGGTCGCAGTGTTACCGACTCTTGTTTATTTGTTCGCTTCTTAGGAGAGCTTCAAAGGCAGAAAGAATTTGAAGTAGCTATGTTCATGTACCGCACTGGAGAACAGCAGAACGCATACAACGCCATGAATTCAACAAAAACACACGGTACGTTAATTTGTCTGTTGTTTTGTATTAAGTACTCGGAATGCGCGTCCGTCCCAAAACCTTTTTATTGGGTAGAAATAAAACTCTTCCCTCTATCCAACTCTCAAATAACTTGTTTTTGGCAATTAAAGAAGGAAACACTTCAGTTTTTCTACTAGCTGTTTGTGCACGAGTAAGGGTTAATTTTACCCTGTTATTGCTATTTCGGTGCAACATAACAGTTTATCGACCCAGGGCCCGATTAAGTGGTTGTTGTTCAAACCATTTGCCTCGGTATTGATTGACTGATTGCAGTTTCATAGCTTTATGATGTGCATTCCCGTAAATTAGTTTTCGTTCACGCAATTTGACTGTGGCTGCTTTTGAACTATTGCTTAAAATGAACACGGGAAACGCTTTTAAACTAGAAAAACAGAGACCTTGGGTTAACTTTTATCCCAGGGCTAGCGTTAATCGGCCTTGGAACAACCGGGCCCAGAATACGAGAGAGACATCCAGTTGATTCTCGCTCCTTGTGAATCGTTTTCTATACTCCGGTCTTAAGGCCCGTGTTACCTCGCGAGAACTCAAGAAGAAGGTCACCAACGTTTCGCAGTTGTTTTGGCGGAGGTTCATCTAACATAAAATATCTCCATTCGCAAAGTTCGTGAGTTTTCCTTACGATTTCCTGTATCTACACGGAATTCTGTGTCAACGTTTCAATTTTGAGTAACAAAAGAGAGGAGGGGTCTCCAAAATGTGATAGAAACTATTTTCAATCCACATGAAGTCACTTAAAGCTTAAGAAAGTTCAAAATTGTTCTTCTTTTTTCCCACAAAGTTCAAAACTTTTTTAATTATTTATTTATTTATTTATTTATTTATTTTGTTGTTGTTCAAACGGTTTTCAACAGCTGATAACCCATCTCCGTCTTCATCATGTACGTCAAACGAAAAAGATGAGGACAATGATTATCACCGCGGAGACGAACAAGTCGCCATCTGCATGGAATGTTACAGGTTATTTGGATTTTTTCCTTTTTTTTGTGGGGGAGGACTAATTTTCAGTGAAAGTTAGCAGTGAAAGGCAACGAAAGCAGGAAGACGGATGCTGCTGCAACTCTCTAAGAAAGCACTTAAAGCGACTTTCCCCCTTTATGGTACAACGCTAAATTTTGGCGTGCTCCCATTGGTCGAAATCGATCACATGACGCGATAGTGTCTCTTCTCAGCGGGCGCCTATCAGTGCATAAAGCCCGTTTTTGGCAATTTTTGGTGAAAACATTCGCTAGCTTTTTAACCGTTTCCAGTGTAAATTATTAGAAATGAAGACTGTGCAATAAAATGGCTTCCGTGTACACGTCAATCACCTTTGGGGCTTTCTCGCTCCATTTTTCGTGACATAATAATCGCGTTGCAATTGTCAGGATTTTTTTTTTCGCTCAGAATTTAGCGTTGTACAATAAAAACAATAGAGTCCTTCTGTCTCAGGTCCTATGTGTAATAGGTTCCGTCGGAAATTTGATGTTCAAACTTCATATCACCCCGAGAACTCAATATTTGTTGTGAACATCAAATTTCCTCAGGCAACCTATCACACGATCGTGTCTTCGACAGGAGAACTATATTGTTTAATTAGCTACCACCTGCTGATCCATTTTGAATTCTCAGTCAGTGTATTGAGAACATCTCATGTTTGGTGAGCGACCGCGATGGCCGTTGGGGGTTGAGTTTTGTACATTTTCTTTGAACATTTACGGTTCGGTTTTTACCCCTTGTAAGCGACCACCCCGAAAAGAAATTCCAGTTGCAGCAGCCAATCAACTGTCAAGTTTTCTAGAAATTGTCATAAGTTTCAACAAGGAGAAAACCTTTGATTGCACTGAGCATGTTTAGTCTTTGTACTGCCAATGGTCATGAATTGCGAATTCGTCGCAGTAATATTTATCACTCAGTCAGCACGTTTCTACAGGTCCTCTAATTCCTCCTCTCTCCCTTCTCTATACTTAACGTCTTTAATTCGGCCATACAAGCAAAACAAACCTTCCAAAAACTTAACGGTTGGATATGAACAAACGTACCCTCCGCTTTGCAAATCTCATGTTTTTCTCTCTTTCTCTTTACAGGGCAAATGGGAAATACTCACTAAAGGTAACATAGTTCTATTTTAAAGACGCATGCCCTTAGTCACAAATTTGCGATCAATATTACGTGTATTTGTTCGAGCTTATACACTTCTTTTAGAAATGACCAAATCCAGCTAGATTTCGTCGGCGTGGGTCGAACACTTTCCCAGTGGTTGTCCCATTTCTGATTGGACACTAGGAATCATCGCCAAACTCCTTAGGTTCTACGAAGATGTGTTTAAAAAGAACCCTTTGTACGGTCAAAGGTTTTTATATTGTGGGCGCGTTGTGGTTTAGTTGTTAAGCGCTGAAGGTCGGTGGTTCGACGCCCAGTCCCTGCCATCGTGTTGTTTCATTAGACAAGACATTTTACTCCACATTGTCTCTCTCCGGTACCAACGACAAACTGCTACCGGATACCGGCGACATACTGCTACCGGGTACCGGCGACATACTGCTGGGGATAATCCTGTGATGGACTAGCATTCCATCAAGGGGGAAGTAGCAATACTCTCAGTTGCTTCATGCTACAGAAAGCGCGATAATTTGCGCCCGTGTGGGCTTCCTTGGCTCGTGTGCGACTTTATCTACCTATCGATTTTATAATAACAAGAAGTCGGTTTCTCCGTCTCTTTCTTGTCTCAGAGATAGGTTCCAAAATAAAAAGAAAGTGTAAAATAGGGCAAGTGCACGACCATGAGCTATTGCATACGTTTAAGGGGCCGTCGATAGCTCCAGCTCCAACTTGTTCACTCGCAAACTCAGTCCCGGAAACGTACCCTACCTCGAGAAAGGTCGGAAATGTTTTTTGATTGTTCAGTTAATCAGCTTCCTTTCTCCACTAGATCGTAGAAGAGAGGAATCGAGTGGTCTCCTCGTTTGCAATTCTTCGTTGTTATATCCTCTTTCACGGAGGGGTGCAAACATTCTACGATGATCCCTTTATATGACAAAAGACGACTTGTGGAAGCGTGTCTTTCTTCTATTAATTTTGTTCATTTATTTATTTATTTTGTTTCCTTTGTTGCAGCCATTAACACGGAAATATCTACGGTTATCTTCGCAAGCGACTGTGTTGCATCTCAAAAAATTCCTCGCGAAGAAGTTGAGTCTCGATGACCATAAGGATGTAAGTCGTAACACTATTCTGTTCTGTTCCATTTTTTTGTCAATGAAAATCCGGGATTTACAGTAAGTGCTACAAATGTGATGTTTTACGCCTCGGTTGCCCTTTCACTTTCATTTCAGGTGGATATTCTTTGCAATGACGAAATTCTCGGCAAGGATCACACGCTGAAATTCATCTGTGTAACACGGTGGAGATTTAAGGTATGAAATTATGTGCAGTTAGTATTTTACCTATGTCTGCAAAAATCAAGCATTCCACCTTTTCTGACTCGACTTAAAAAGGAGATTTACGCGACTGATTAAGCAGACTGTTTGTCTCTAAGTGGTCAGATGCCGTACTAACAAATTACTCCGACTAATCCTTTTATTTATCCCTGATAACTAGACTGGAAATATCACCTAGTGGGAATTCGAATACACACAGGGCTCGGTTGTTCGAAAGCCCGGATTAGCGCTAATCCTGGTTTTAATGTAGTCCAAGGTTTCTAATTCTATTGCTTAAAATCCTTGCTACTGCTAATTTTACATGACAATTTGAAAGCAACCAAAGTCCAATTGTCAAGTGAAAATAATTTGCTGGAATCCACGTCGTTTTCAATTAAAAGTGGATTTAAAACTGACGCCAATCCTGAGCTTTGAACAACCAGGCCCAGGACTCCCGCAACCTCGAACACGGAAGGGGAACCCAAAACTGTTCGAGATAACACTGAATTGACTGACAGGAATTCGAGAAAGCCAATGTTAAATACGTGAGCAAATCAACCAAGGAAAACAAGTTTCAGTTAGGTGGATAGCGGAGGTTCGAGATAATGGGAGTCTAGTTTATAATCCACGAAAGCAGAACTATAACATGACTGTAAAATTGTTTCGTGTTAATTTCTCTACAGGGATGTCCTCTATTACTCCATTACAGACCAAGTCTCAAGTTATTTTAGATAGACGATCAAACTGATTCACTAGGAGCTAAGATAGAAGGCATGCAACACGCTTTGCTTGAACCCACAGGCAGCTGCAAACAGCGGTCGCAAGAAACACTCGAGGGAGCGACATATCCACAATACACAAGGAACAAGCGGTTCTCTCGGTGGCTTAATATCAGAGCGAAATACAAAATGAACGCATTACTTCGTCTCAATCATTTGAAAATACTTAACTAAAAGCAGTATTTTCTGTCTCATAAGAAATCGAGCTGGAAGCGAATAACGTGCAATTGGGGGAAATAGAGAGTAAAAGCATCGCGTTTTATTTAATGTCGTAAAAAATCTTGTAAAACATCTTTATTTTGGCGTGTTACTGGTAAGTGTGGTTTTTTGTTGAAGACATTTTCAAGGCCTCGAGTTTAGACAACGAATGTTAATAATAGAGGAATTGCCTCGAGAATGATCACTAAACTCTTTCCGGCAAGCACCCACGCGCAAAATTTGCCTCCTGCTCAATCTTCCATCACAAAGGATACTGCTTATGGTCCATAATTTAAGTTTCGTTTTTTACCAATTTTAATCATAACCCCCAGTTGCCTCCAGTGATCGATCTATTCTCACCTGCCTTAAGTTCGGTGTAAAAACGTTGAACTGTCGACTTAGATGATTAAGGACTATTGGCAGGAATGTTATTCATAGCTGGTGCCAGCATGATGAAAGTGATGGGGGTAAATATTTATTGTACAGTATACACGACATGCATTGTCGCGCATTGAATTTATAAGCATACGATAATAAATAGAATTTTTGGAAATTTGTTCAGATTAGTTCAATAAAGTACTCGGGGAGTTGGGGTCGTCCGGTGGTGAAGGATCATACCAAAGGATTTCATCCACAGGCTGAAAAGTTGGAACTATTTTGTGCAGCACAATAAACAGCACCACAGGAGTGAACTGCTCAATAGCTTTCATTTGAAGACCTTTTCCAGGGTCAAAAACTATAACTAGTTTGTACAGCACTATAAACAGTACAACAGTAAAATGCTGCTCAGTAGATTTCACTTGAACGGTCACTCACAAGGATTTCATCCACAGACTCAAACCACCTTTTACTGCACTATAAACAGTACCATAGGAAAGTACTACCCCGTAGCTTTCATTTAGACTGCGAGTAGTCTCTAATTTTGGCGATAGCGATCGTGGGGCGAGCGAAAATACACACGCACGCGCGCACAAAATTTCGCGAAGACGCAACATTAGGGGAGCGCCGAAAATAACCTAATTTTTGGCGCTCCCCTCGTGTCGCGTCTCCCCGAAATTTCGCGCGCACGTGTGTATTTTCGCCCGCCCCACGATCGCTATCGCCAAAATTAGAGACTACTCGCAGTCTAGTTTGAATGGTAACGCTTCAGGATTTCGTCCACACACTAAATAATTGGAACCAGGTTGTACAGCATAATAACCGTCTCTTTGTTACTACCCACTTCCTTTTGCACTTGCTATTGGCTGATGGTTATGCAACCGAATAGTGTAATGTGCCGTGTGTAAAAATATAACATTCACCGAGTGGAGGTGAAGAGTGGTGGATATTTACAAGAGCCACCAAGCGACAAGTTAAATGTCCATCACCGCAAAAGTGGATAGCCAGCCCATGAAAGTTATTTTGTTTGCAGAAAATGGGCAAAAGCTCGCGAAGCAACCGCTGCGTCAGATGGAGGTGATCAAGCGTGGAAAATGTCACGAAACTTATAGGACCTTGTTTGACTTGCATGTTTCTGCACGTCTTGTGACAAGTTACATGATGCACGATGAAGGTGGCAAACCCGTATCCAAACAAATAAATACAGCTATTTTTGGTTGCTTCAGTGATGCACGATGCATGATCCTTGTTTCATAGACCGCAAAGCATCGTGCTTGCTATAAATAAATGTACTGATCACTTTTCTCGCTGAAGGCACTTAGAAGAAAACCAAATCATAAAAAATATACATTTGCTCTTGCTTTGGCACTAACAGCTAGAGAAAAGCAGCCATAACTTAAGCGAGCATGATGCACTGCGGTCTATGAGACATGCATCACTGAAACAACCTTTTTTGAAATTGGTATATACAAGTAAACGCAGGCGATGGCAAAGGAATGAGCCTACTCAAGAGCACACGCTCATCCCAAAAAAATCACTTATGACGCACTGCTAGCACGAGATGGTAAATGATAAACTCCACTCAAAGAATATGCAAAAATGAATCATTTCTTATAATACAACTCTTTATTTACACATTACAAGGGGACAAACTCTTACTCAGCCTTTCCCATCCGCCACTTTTTTTCACGTTCCATATTAAACCGAATATATTTAATTAAGGATTTTATCTTCAGTTTGCGAAGTAACACAACGTGAACATTTTCACAAAACAGAATATAAGGAAAACTTATTAACAACCGTACAATTAAAACCTGAACAACCTCAAGACAGTTAAAAATGTCGCCCCCGTTACAAACGTTACAGTAATCTGGCACTGGCCGTGAGTTTAATAGCCTGCACGCAGATGAGGCGTCTGCCCCCAGAATCCGCGTTGATCGTTGCGCATGCAAATCTTGTAGACCGCATTTCTAATGGCAAGAAAAAAGAAAACGTTTGGTCACCCAAGAAAAAGTTACCAAAGAAACGTTTGGTCACCTAGGAAACAGTCACCAAGGAAACGGTCACCGGCGAAGCGTGGGCTCCAGACGAAGACTGTTGCGCTAGTTGAGTGCGAGTTTCTTCATCGCATGTTTTTTAACGACGTGGATGAAGAACTCTTTACCAAGGGGTGATTCCAACTAGACAAACGGTTGAGGTACTAACATGACTATGCAGTAAATACTTTTACTGGCAGAGAAATTGAATTTTTTAAATATATATTACTCTCCACAGTTTTCCTTTTCCCTGATTGATACTGAGTCCTCTTCAGGGACTGGCCCTGATGGCTGGGCCTGAGCTGATTCGTTGCCAGTGAAAAATTTTACGTCGCACCGCGAACACGGTAATGAAGCACCATGGGCGGCTCCTGAAAACAAGCAGAGAACAACTGATGCGAATTGCCTTTTCAAAAACTGTAAAGATAAAAGATTGGGAAAGATAAAATATTTGAGTGAAAAAGATCATCGCTGTGATGTGAACAAAAAATTCAGGCGTGAAGAGAACTTGGACCAATGACCTGCGATACAGGTGCAATGCCCTATTCAACTGAGCTGTTAAGCCAAGTAGGAGCTGGCCAAGACAGCTATGAATTCAAGTTGTACCCGTAGATGGTGATTCCGTAAAACTAGTTAAGCTATCCCTTGGGTAGGGCAGATTATTACCTTGAGGTCTCACAAAGTAAGAGCTTATTAGAAGAGGGATTTATTACAGTGTACATTCGCCCAACTCGAAGTTTTGTGTTAACTACATACGAAGGTCTCTCCAGATTGAATTTTATTGTCAGTGCAACTTTTCGTGCATTATGTGATGGATACTGTTTTAAGAAACTGCAAGACTTCTAACAAAATTCTACGGTTTGAGGTTTTAGCCACACTGACATAATTACACATTCTGAAGTAACAGCAGAAGGATAGCCTATAGAACATTTGACAAAGTTTTCGTCTTAGTATCAGTCAACTGAATGGATAATTTGAAAAAGATTTTGGGAGGTGGGCTTGAAAGAAGAAAGGGCAACTGAAGAAAAACGGTTTTTTATGGTATTCACACCGGAGAAAGTTGAAACGCGAAAAGTGACCCCCCCCCCCCCCCCGCCTGGGGACAACGTGTACATTAAAGTGACGTGGTGGTTACTGAACATTACCAAAGTACCAAAATCTTGTCATTAAAGATGTGCTTATTGTTCATCGTGGTGTAAGATAGGTAAGATGAACGTTTATTCACTTGTCTCACGATGGAATCGCTTTCAGTTGTTGATCTTGTTTTGTGGGTGTGGTTATTCGCCTTTCATCGCAAAAATAGCTACAACTGTGGACATTTTTAAAAATTCTAAGATGTAAAAATACTACACGTCGAACTCGTACAACAAAGGTATCACCAAGTTTGTATGGGAATCGAGCCTACATTCTACCTCGTAGTGAAAAGAAATACAAGTTGTTACAAACCTTGTTTAACCATTCACTTATCCAGATGAACTTCATTGTCCTGAATGGATGTATTAAGTGGTCATTACACACAATCTCCACCTGAAACACGTGCAAAAACACGTGTCTGACTTAACCATACATTACAAAGGAGTGTAGTGGGAGCGCGGTGGTGTAGTGGTTCGTGCGTCGGCCTTCAGATCTGAAGGTGGGTGATTCGACGTCCAGTCCCTGCCATTGTGTTGTTTCCTTAGTTAAGAAACTTTACCCCGCATCATCTCTCTCCACCCAGGTGCATAAATGGGTACCAGCGACATACTCCTGGGGGTAACCCTGCGATGGACTAGCATTCCATCCCGATAGTGGGGGGGGGGGGGGAGTGGCAATACCCTCAGTTGCTTCATGCTACAGAAACCGGGATAATTCTCTAGCAGTGTGGGCCTCCTTGTCTGACTTAACCATACAGAAGAGTGTGGAGATATCAATATGGAAATAGAAAATGTACGCGTAAGGTTCACATCACTCAATTGTGGTTGTTATTAAATCCATGACTGTGGTTCATGCTCACACAAATTTTCAAATTATCCCAAACTCCTTTCGGTGCCTACTTCAGGATATGAAAGCATGCAGGTGAGTTTTAAATTCCTCAAGTGACAGATGCAATACAATATGAGGAAACCGTACATTCCTAAAATTACCAAGAATAATCTGACCAGGATAACAAAAAAAATTAAAGATACAAAAACGTTGTGCTGTCACCAACATCTTCACACAAAAAAATTCATATAATTATTCGTTACCTTGTGTTCAAATGCCATTTTTGTCCGTGATTAAAGCCTTTGTAATTAAAACTGTGGTTTATAACATAAACAATATTATACCGACCTGTTTCTCCTCTGGGATGTTGAGTTTCATTCTTAACAACTTTTGAAGATGAACAACCATCATTCGCGCCGAACAGCGTAGGTATTTCTTACTGAGTGTCTGTAAAGACAAAACACAAAAAGATACTCACGTCAAATTCCTTACTAATTTGGTTAAGTTAACAAAGTCTGAGGCAACATTAATTTTGTGAATAATTTTACTGTACATGATTAACTTAACAGACATTTCAAACCGTATTTTTAGAGGGGAACATATCTCAAAACTTTTTTTGCATGCATCATTGCATCCTTCATGCAACCAGTACAACCCTGCCTCAGCTGCTTTGACAGATCCTGGTACATTGACCTTACACATAGCATAACAATACACCCAAGCAAATGTAAGCTGGAGTTGTTTCACGGCCGACTCAGGTTCAACTCCTCGGCCACACTTGTAAATAGCCAGCTGGTCTGCCTCCTGCCAGCTCGGATTTTTAACTTGTTATGTTCAGTTTAAAATGTTTGTTTCTAAGGTTTAACTGCTCAGCCCCACTAGCACCTTGCTATAATCGCTTGCCGAGGGTAAACAAAGGACCCCTATTCATTTTTTTTAATAATAAAATTAGGGTTGCAGGAACCCCTGTGAACATAGATTTATCTGTTGCCATAATATTGAAAAGAAAAACAATAAATGGGGACATTATCGAGTGATTATCACGACAAACGTTTCTGCCGAGTAGCACTGAAAAAGACTGACTCAAGAGCATTGAAAACACAAACAATGATGAAGCCAAAGGTGATATCCTTGAAACGTCTGCACTCTAGAGATACATGTACCATCTAGTGTTGTTCAACCAATTTCTTGTCATTGTCATTTACCATCAAATTCCATCTCTCATACAGTTTGAAGTAGAGATTCAGGATGCTTTTTGTTGTTTCCATAATCATGAGATGTTTTACGGAGTGCTTTGAGGTGATTAAGACTAGCCCCACACCCGAATTCCACCAGATGGGCCAGTCGTTCAGAGACATAAACCTCTCGTCACTGTCACGTCGGTATTTAAAAAAATTACCAGGGGCTACAATGCTGAAGTCCTGCAACAGGCATCTCCACATTCTTGGCTCTAAAGTCCTGGCTGAACGCTCAAACATTTCCATCCAACAGTGTTGCAAGAACATGTTTTACTGTTTAACCGCCTCTCTCAACTTTGCATTTACACCTAAATGGTTTTCCATTGTTCAATGTTTGGTCAAACATTGTTTGCCCATTACGAAAATGTTTGATCCTTTAGCCGGGGCTTATCAATAAAGATACACTGCACCCCAAGGCAATCACTAATGAGAATTCAAACTTTGAACCAGAGACTAATAGAAGATACAGTGACCACTGTGGGACAGGATTTTCTGATGAGAAAATGCAAACCAAAGTCTGCATTAATCCTTTAAGCCCTAACAGTGACGAAAATGAAATTTCTCTTTGCATTATCACTACTTCTTGGAACATTCAAGTGAATAAAAGAAGTGATCACCATGGATAAGATGTCTTCACATTTAGAAAAAATTCTCCTTACTAGTACCATAAGAAATGTATGGAGAACAGTAAGGAGAATATGCATTTTTAATGAGGTGGTGGTATTACAGTCAAACCAGATGTCCTTCAGCATCCCACTTTCCAACAATGTCCAGCTTAGTTGCAAAATTATGAGAGCAATACTGCCAAACAAAATACCAACATTGCAGGACAATGTAGCAACGTTGTATACAAAAGAACTTCTAGTTTGAATGTAAGGAAATGTTGTAGTAACCCCACATACCCCCACAGGCTCTGTTGTTCTATTGTTTTCTCCATCCTCGTCATCTTCTTCCATGCTGTCGAGAAACAATGGGAAAATTTAGAAACCAGGACTTAATAGTATATACATATATCTAGAGGAGACCCTGAATCTATTCAGTAATTATCAATGTTGAATATTTTTCTTTTTAACTTGTGCTCGATGGAGAAAGAAGTTGGCTTGATCAGTTTACACCATGAGTTGTCTATTTTGACCATACATTCGTTAACCACAACATGGTTAGTGACTGAGCCTAAAAAGAAGCTATCAGATAAATTCTTTTCGTGGGATGATTGTTTTTGTTGTTGTTGTTGTTGTTGTTGTTGTTGTTGTCATGGTGGTGGTGGTGGTGCTTGTTGATGTTGTTGTTTTATTAAACAAAGTAATACAGTGCTGAGCAAAAGTAAAGAGAAATTCATTCTTTGCTTGTCTATCTTGTTCGTAGGTTCATTTCCCCTAACACGGCGAGTGACTGTACCTAAGAAAGATGCCAACAGATGAAAATTTCTTCTTAGCATAATTTCTTTTAAAACAAATTTCCACATTATTCAAGTGACAATTTGAAAACATTTCCGCAAAAGTTCAAATACAACTGCAGCCAGTCAAAAATTTAAACATGTGACTTTGTGAAGAAGGAAAATGTTGACAATGATTTGATAACATCCTCAATAAAACTATTGTATACGTAGGGACAATGTAGCCCATGCATAATCCACAAGGTGCATTCACATGCCAAGCCACACTGACCTCTCATCATATCTCTCAACACACAGTGACACTTGTTCATCATCCCTGTAAAAGTTCTTGTACTGAGAGTAATCTCGTTTGACCCCATTCTCCTCAGGTGGTTTCTCGTTTTCATTTTCATCTGTGAAATAAGACATGATGGACAGACACAGATACTTTTACTAATTCACTAATTCAAGTTGATCCTCAAAACGAAAAAGGGAGGTAAAGACTGCTCCACTTTTAGAAGAGATTGAAAACCACACTAGCTTATCACACCTGCACTTAGCCCTTTAAGCCCCAAAATTAAGATCCATATTCTCCCCACTCTTCTCCTTATGTGTCTTGTTACTAGTGGGGAGAATTTGATTAAAAATCAAGACATTTGATCATTGGTGATCATTTTCTTTATTCTCATGACCTGTATGTTTGATCAAGTAGTGATATTGTAAGGAGAAATTAGATGCTTGTCACTAGTGGGACTTAGAGGGTTAATAACTCAGTGGGACCAAATGACTCAACAAAAATGGTCTGATTAATCTAGAGTCTGTGTAATCAAGAAGACTTTTGGTATTTTCTTGAGATAATTGTAACTCAAAGCTGATTACATTTTCAAACAAGATGTAGGTGATCAAATTGTTACTTTTAGAAGAAACTGTATTCACAGATGGGCAAAATAACTACAAGCTTTTCTTATTCGTTTCTAAAAGTATTGTAGATCAGTTTTTACTGGGAAACAAGGAGTAAGCAAAGCCTGTTTGATTTTTTCTCTTTTTTTTTTTTTGCTCAAAGTTCTCACAACCATCACTCATACATGTACTTGTAAATGTTCCTACAAATTGGGATCATAGAGAACAGTTTGGATAATCATGGTTTGACTGGGAGTATTACAGCATCCTCTAAGATTCTAGTCCATCATAAGACTCCTCCCCCCCCCCCCCACCCCCGAACCCCAGCTTTCTGTTAAGTGCCCTTTTTACCTGGATTCCTGGACTGGACTCGTATTGCATAGGGAAAGAATGCAACAGCAGAGGCCAGCACTCAAACTGTTGACATTCAGATTGAAAGTATCACATCCCAGCGGGTCGGGAGGAGAAGGGTACTCAGCTATTTTAGCTACACGCATGTAGGGTCCAAATGACGCCAAATTTTTATTCCCAAAAAGTTCCCTTAGGCTCAAATTGGACCCAAAAAAAGTCCATTGGCCCAGAACATAACCTGAAGAGGTCCTTTCCCAGAACCCTGAGGAACATACAGCTTTTATAAACCTTAAAAACAGTCCACCCAAAATAAGACCAGCGGAAAAGTTCTCACTTAAAAAAGGCATAAATCTTTAATTTCCAGCCCAAAAAAGGCCTTCTCGCCTCCCTGTCACAAATGTACCCTAATGCCCTCCCTCTTGGGTCTGACATGCACTGCACTTATCCTAAAATAGCACCACACAAAAACGATGGGCAATAGTTCAAACCCCTAAAGAATCCTTTGTGTCCCCTGAGTAACCCCCTCTCCCCTCAGCCACCGTACCTTCACAATACACTTAAAACAGAATGTACTAACATCCTGACATCTTCCATAGTCAAGGACATCTTCAACAAAACATCTGTTCACATCTTCAACAGAAATAATTGCTTAAGCCAGGTGAGTTCTAGAGACAGTATAATTCATGTATTTGGAAGAGCAGGGGTGGTGTAGTGATGAGACCACTTGCTACTCACCAACATGGATCTGATCTGAATCTCATCAATTTATTTATTATTATAATTACATATTCACTTTAGAACTGCATCCAGGGGAAATGGGTTTCCATTTTAGAAAGCAAGAGGTTCAAAGCCAGTGTTCAAGATGTCAGGAGACTACAATAACATAATTAAATTTCAAATCAAGTTAACAAGTTCCATAATTACCCTGAGGTTTCACAACTGCCATCCCTCTTGACTCATAGAATTCTTGTCTTCTTTTCTCTTCAGCTATGAAATGAAAACAACATGATGTAATGTAATGCTTTATTTCCCATTTTCGTATTACAATGTAATACATAATTTGAATCAAGCTACAATAAAGGGTGGGAGAAGAACTAAAGAAACCTTTGCAGGCTTTTACAGGGAAGTCCCCCTTTGCTTTCTTACTTTTATGAAATAAAATGAAATTTTAAATTTCAATTTCATTTTTAAACTTAAAAGTATTTTCAATTGTATCAAGGTTCATAATTACACATAAACAAAAACAATCAATCCTGTAATTATCAGAAACTGAGAATATCTAAAACATGCAGACAGTTCCCCTACTTCCTAACTAAATACCAAAGAAGTAGAGTAAACAGGCAACCGTATAAATGATTTATTTTAATGATGACAACATTGATGCTTAAAGATGTCACTGCGATAGCAACAATTTTTTTATATTACTTTTAAACACATTAAGAGAAACAGAATGCTTCACTTCATCTTTGTAACAATCCTAACATAAGTACATGTACCGTGCTGTTTTCTCAATTAAACGCTAGGCCTCAAATGAACCCTGCATTCAAATTAATGCCAGGTCACTGCAACATGGTCAAATTCTAAATAAACAGTCCTGGCGTTTTTGCGAGGTACCCACATTTATTTGAGGTCCAGCATTTACTTGAAACTGAACCTTTATGTTACGGATTCTCATCGAAGATTATTAATAACAATTTGAAACACGGTTCATAAACCACTACAGTACTGCAGTTCAATTTATTTCACTCATTCCAACTAAAGGAAGCTGGCACAATGTACTCTACACTCTACTGCATGCCCGATTTTTCTGCTTTGTTTTGAACTTTATCGACTACAGACCAAACTGGTGACATTTTATTCCTATTGTACTTATGTTGGGATACATTTCCCTATAATTTCAGTGAATTTTAAGTATTAAAGACCTAAAAAACTAAGCCTATCAAAAATAATGGAAAATACCCCATTTAATTTATAAATGCTGGACCCCAAATAAACACTGGGTTCAAATAAATGCCAGGTCTACGAGGTCTAGTTTTAAATAAAATAATGTCCCCAGCGTTTAAGAAAGAAAATACGGAAACTTAAATTCTGTAACATGAAAAAACTAGGAGAATTAATGTTACTTTCCAGCATGGGCTGCTAATTCATTGCAAGGCTAAGCAGCATTTTGCTAGGTTTGCTGCCACTTCATCATTTAACAACTACTGTATTCACCGAAGCGGAGGTGAATAATGGTGAATATTTACTGAACCACAAAGCAGCAAGGTAATTAACTACCACTCACTGACACTAAGGTAAATAATTGTTTAAGTATATACCAAACCAGTGGATTGGCAGCACCAAATAGTTCCTTTTTTTGGAGAAATGAGGGAAAACTCGTGCGCAAAATACAGAAAAAATTCCAGGAGGTGAAAAGCAGATGCTATCCCGAGTTTGAGTGGCCAATCAGAGTGCACAAAAAACACTATCCACTGGTTTGGTATGTACTACATGGAATACCATTTATACACCTGAGTGTACAGGGTTTTCAGTAGGAATCTGAGTAGGTGGCAAAATTGTAGGAGTAGGTGGAGAATGAACTACTCGCACCAAAGGTGCAAAATTCTAAAGAGGTCCAGGGGTATGCTCCCCCAGAAAATTTTGAATGAAAATTTGGGCATCTTAGAATGCATTTCCTGCATTCTGGAGCAAGAGTTAGGGTATTTAAACAGAACAGGAAACACAAATCGCCACTGAAATTACTCAGAATGTAGGCAAGACTCTTATGTTTTCATGAATAAATCTTGGCCGATCCAAGGCTCGTGTTTTGTGGCGAATGTTTATCATGTTAGTCGTAAAATATGAGGTAATTTCTCAATCAAATAGGTGGTGAGTTCATGTGGAATAGCCGGCGAGATTTGCCGGCTGCCGGCCCTTATTGAAAACCCTGAGTGTAGGAAGACAATAGCCCTGGTTACATCTCCCTAGGTAAACATGATTTCCCCAGTACAATTTTCCCTTGGTAAAATAGCTGGGGTTTTCATTTACCTGGGTACAAATGTAATTAAGGTTACATGTACCCAGGGAATTCAAGGAGGTAAATTTTCTGGCTGGGTAACTTTGGCGAGAGAAAACATGGACGATTTAAATATGTTTTTATTTATGAACCAAATAAGACTGCCGAGACTTAAAACATTTCCGATACACATAAAATAAAATGTGCTGTAAGCATCAGCATTCACTCACAACATTGCTCGAAAAAAAAGCCACCTTCAGTTCCCTGAAAATTAGGCCATGTACGTGATCATGCACTGCACATGCAGTGTCCGAAACTCAGGTAGGTTTACCTGGGGAAACCAAACAACCCTTCAATCTACAAAGGGTTTTCCTTGGGGCATTATCTTTCTATTGTTCTCAGTCACTTTACCACAAAAATTTACCAAGGCAAAATTTCCCGAGGTAAAATCGGTTACACGGCAAAATACCACTTTGCACAGGGAAACCTCATATCTACTTACAATAGGTAAAGTTGCTTATGTGTTGCTCTGGAAAATATCCATACATGTACCTCCCCAACAGATGATTTTTGGTTAGGCCCCCCTCACCAGCCCTCTGGATTAACCTTGCTGCTCAGTGAACCCAAAAACCTCGTGTTATTTTGTTCTCTTCTATTTGACGATGCTGCAGTACATGTAAATTGCCAAGTAGTGTCAAGTGGTAATGTTTCTAAAAATCCAAAACTGTAAAACAATTTTACCTTCCAGAATTCCAGGAACAAGTTTGGCCACAATGTCTTGCATTGTTCTGTCTAACCTGCAATAAATGATAAACATAATATTAATTTAACTCAAAAACACACTGCACAACATTTTAAACTTCCTTTTAGGTGGAATCTTTGTACTGATTTTTTCACAAGCTTTAATTTACATGAAAACAGTTCCTGTGCTATGTTTGCTTTGATTCAAAATGCAATCAACTTTAACCATTAAGTCACACTGAGACATGCCGTCAAGTACAGTAAATACCATTGCACAAAGCAATCCAGTCATAAATTATAAATTCAAAATAACGATATAAAATCACTGAAGGGCACAAACTACCAAGAAAGTGCCCATCAAGGCGTAACCAGGGTTTTCCTACATGTACCCTGGTAGAAATCCTATACAGGATCCTACAGGATTTTCTAGGATCCTATAGGATCCTGTAAGTTCACACAGGATCCTACCCAGGATCCTAAATGGCACCATGTTGTTTAGGATCCTACTCAGGATCCTGTAAAGTCTTTCAGGATCCTGCTTAAGATTGTCCAGGATCCTGTTTAGGATCCTGCAGGATCTTGTTTAGGATCCTGCAGGATCTTGTTTAGGATCCTGTAGGATCCTATAGGATCCTATAGGATCCTGCTTAGGATCCTGTAGGATCCTACAGGATCCTGTAGGATCCTATAGGATCTTAAACAGGATCCTATAGGATCCTACAGGATCCTACAGGATCTTATATAGGATCTTATCAGGATCCTGGTTAAGATCCTACAGGATCCTGTTAGGATCCTATTAGGATCTTATTAGGATCCTGGGCAGAATTTTTACCAGGGTATTCTTCCAAGTCTCATACCTGTAATTAAAGGTAAGGTAAAGTCGCATACAAGCCAAGGAGGCCCACATGGCCAGAGCTTAACCTAGTTTCGCTAGCATGAAGCAACTGAGAATATTGCTTCTCTCTCCCCAAGATGGGATGCTAGTCCATCACGGGTTTACCCCCAGCAGTATATTGCAGGTATACATTTTATACAACTGGGTGGAGAGAGACAATGTGGGTAAAGTTTCTTGTCTAAGGAAACAACATGATGGCTCCAACCACCAACCTTCAGATCTGAAGTCTAATGTACTAGCTACTACACAACCACGTCCCCACCACCACCATAGGCATTGATTTCCAAAAATGAGAAGTATTCCATTTAAGACAGTTTTATTCTGCTCACACGTATTCAATACGAGGTGATTATGTAATATAAGCAACACACAATCACAAAGAAGTAAACATTGTGTATAAAGCTAAAAATGTGTTGACAAATAAAGGGGGTAGGTTCCTAGAAACTGTGGTGCTGCATCAGTGGGGAACTGAAACACAAAACCTTTGATTTATCAACTGAGTTGATAAACTAAATTGGCCACTGTAGGGAAATTGAAGCTGACGTTTGGAGCATTAGCCCTTCATCAGTGAGAGCAAATCAAGGAACTGTGGGTTGTGTATGGTCTATATGTAGAACAGTGGAGCTACCCTATTGGTGGAAACATGGCAATGTAAAATGTTGATCCATGGGGATTCCACTCATTGAGAGTGCAGATTTGAAAAGAGGAATTTTTGCTCTTAATTTTTAAGGCTTTCCATGTTGCCCTAGTGTAGGGAAAGGGAAAGCGTCATGTGTTACCTAGAAATTATGATTAAGGAGATTGAAATGTCAAACAACTGGTTTGGATGCTTCCTTGTCATTTCTTTTGATGCCTTCCAGGCGTTCACGGAAGCAGTCACTCAGTCCCCTCCCTTTTGTTTTGCTTTGGTGGAATTGACTTGCCTGATATTGAAGAGAGGCTGGGTTTCATGTATCTGCAAGTTGCACATTGGACAATTCTTGCTGGTTTGGAAGTATTTTACAATGCAGCTCTTGCAAACTAGAAGAAAGAGCATAAATTTATTTAACTTTCTCACTCTGGCCATTTGATAGAGAAGTAAAAATTCCCCGGCAACTTATTTCATTTCTCTGCCTACTTCAGTTTTCTTTTTTTTTTAATAGTGTAAGGCAAAAAATCACAATATATGTCACAATTCAGTGATTATCAATATGGATTGACTGATTGGCATTGGGTTTTATCAGTTGTTATCAATTCTCAACAATGGTTGATTCCACTGATTATTCAGGCTTGTTCTTTACAGTACAAGGGGTATCTGGCATTCTTAAGTACATACATGTACTTTAGAGCGCTTTTCAAATGAGTGTCGTAAAACCAAAACCAAAGTAATTACCCCAGCCAATCACAACAAACACAAATTATCCAATGAACCAATCAGAACTCGAAGCAAGTACATGTAACCGGCGTCAAGCGCGGGAAAACGCGTGCGAGCGCGAGCAAGTCGCGACTGATTGGTTTGAGTTTTACTCCTGATTGGTCGAGAAAGTGGCGCGAAAGGTTTTAACCAATCACAGAGCGAAGTAAAGCAAAACCAAAGCAAAACACGAATTACTTTCGACACTCAATTGAAAACCGCTCTAATTTTTAAAAAAAATTGAGTTTTGTTTCTTTCAGACATCAAACTTTGGACGAAAAACTTTCCAATTTTTAAGCACAGTTTGGACATTACTACAGACCATTTTCTTGATCACTGAAATTTCCTTCAAAAGAATAAAACAGAAATGATAATTTGAGCGAATAAACAATTTTCTTTATTGTATCTTTGGCTACCAATTTTAGACAAACCCACAGAAAAAAAGCTAACAGTTATTACAGCAAATATAATTTATGTTATAAATGGACACCCAACAAAATCATTCTTTAGCTTTTTATGAGAAAAACTATTTCATTCTAAATGTGTTGGTCACAAGTGGTTATAATTGCATGTACTTTAGATCACAAATAAGGGGGGGCATGGCAGATTTAGATTTCTAAAGTTGAAATTTCAGTTGTATTATGGATAACTCAATTCCAGTACAAAAAGCCTTTAGTTAGTTGCAAACATTATTAATTATCAGATGGTTCAATGGTTTGGACATCAAAATTTTCAAACATTTTGTTTTGTTCAAAATTTGAACATCCAAAAATTTATGAAATTAAAGTATTTATTCAGGGGAGAAATATGCCAAATACAGTGCAGCCCTGCATTGCACAAAAGTTCAGGCAGCCAATATCTTACATGTATCTGAAAACCTTAATAATCAATCTACCCTTTGATATTACTAACTTTTCACTACCTGTTAGTAGTGGTATTAAAAAGATTACACCCATTTACAAACGGAAGAATACACGTCTACATACACGTGTGGAGACATTCTGTTATAGTTGTGGCATCAACAAAGTATCCTGCACACAAACTGCACACCACATGAGGATTTAGATCACAGATTTTAATCACAATCTGCAATGGAAGAAACATTCATATTTGTGAGAATCTGGAACCTGTAACAAATGCATAAGTCTAACTTGTTGTCTAGACAAAAAGGGTTGTTCCTGTACCACTTGCAGCACATTAGACATAAGGCAGTGTTTTTACACTGTGCTGAAATAAGAGCAGACTTGAAGGAAGTTTAAATGAAGTAATTATTACAGAGCACTTGCACATGTGCATATTGCAATAGACATGCATACTTGGTATCATGTTGCACTTCCTTTAAAAGGCCATTAGCTAAACCATTTTGTGCATGTAGCATACTATAATGTGTGGCTCCAGAAAATATCCACACCCTGGCCTCCCCAGGGATATTCACTGGAAATTCCGAGGAGGTGAGGGTTCTCAAAGGCCAAAATTTTTAAAGGAAAGTATGAAGCTAAACTGGAATTTCTGGAGGGATTCAAAGTGAAAAACCATCCGTGGGGGAGATATGGATATTTTCTGGAACCACACAATATAGCTCTGTTACAGTTGACTGCTATAGTGTAGGGGTCTATAACTTCAAGCATTCTTTGCTTTTCTATAGGCTCCCTCATAACTTGTGTTTGCTTAACATCATGTGTTAGTAAATTAAGTCATGGAGGCAAATGTTTAGTCAAAGAAGCTGAAGTGTATGACCATTGTCTGATACACTAGCCTCTACACAACAGAGCCTCTACCATGTGTGATCTAGGGTTACGCTGTTCTAAACATGCCAACAGGACTTCTTTTGTACTTACTCCAACACACTTTTAGTTCCTGGCCAAACAGAATCACAAGTAAACACAACAAGGAAATCTGACTTGGCACTCCGTTTTGTCAGGACTTACACATGCATGTACTTGCAATGACTTGTGTTATCTCATGATGAGGTTCAAATTCATATGCAAGCTGTTACTGCACAATTTTGTTGCATTTGGTCACCCAGTGCAAGGTGACAAAAATTGATATTAATAAAGTGGTTGGTTCTTGACCCTGTCATCCTAATAAACTTTGAAAACAGTGACACTCTATTGTGATCTGAAACAGATTTTGTAACATACAAGCTTTTGTTTCCCTTATGGAATCTATATCAAGTGATAGCATTAATTTTGTAGTTTTGTTAACTGAGTGACTTGAGGTGGTGAGAGTAACATGACAAAATGTCTAAGTATGATTGCTTGAAGTTTGTGTCTGCCATCCCCATTTAGGGTGGGAGCCTGGCTTGCATTTCTCAGAAGCCCCGAAACTTTTCGGGCCAATTTTAGGCATGATAACTCCCACGGTATCTTGTAATCTTGTAAACAAAGAAGTTTCTAGGGATGAAACGTTGCTAGAAGTTAAATATTTCTTATGTCACAGATAAAATTATGTTGAAATAAAGGCTTTGTAAAATGAGTTGTTCATATTTTGACAAATGGTTTTTGCGGGCCAAAATGTTTTCGGGACATTGGAGAAATGTGCACCAGGCACTGTTAATCTCCCTAGCCTAGGATCCTGATAAAATAACTGTTTCAAAGTGACAAAAGTTCTTCTCCGGTATCACATAGTTTGAGCCATAAGGTTCGATGCCTCATGAGGGACACTTGTGTAAAGACGTCCATAACCCAATGAAGAAAGGCAAGGCCCGAACCGTCTGGATCAAAACCACCTAGTTAGGCACTTAAGCTCTTCCTATTATTGTAGTTCACATATCAACTACTATAACTTGTTTACAATTTACAGTAAACTTTACAAGACTTGCGTTGCAAGTTTAGCAAATTAAGCCCATCTAAGCTCAGAATGATCCAAAACGTTACTGAACCAGAAGATATCCTTCCAGCTTCCTCCTAATAAGGCTACTTAACTGGAAGACAACTATACTATGCTAAAATGATCTAAGTTGGAGGAATTTATCGATTACATTTTTGTCCACGAGATCGATCACACCACGAATTGCGACCTCGAAGGAATCATGAGAAAGAAGAAAGTGTTTGACAGCTTGAACAACGCAGCTATATGCATTGATCTCGTCCTATAATTATAACAAACAGCAATATTGCTTTGCAGATGTATCATTAATTGACTATACACACCTCTTTGGAATCCATTTTCGTTAGTTAATCTGCGGAAACGTCGCTCTGCATTCCTTCCGCCATTTTGCTTTGACTTCGTTCCCAGCTTCCGCACGTCCAGGACCCGTGGTTTAAAAGATCTTTCGGGACCGACACTTTTCCCGTTCCCCGAGCTAATTTCTGTTGATCGCGCTTTTTGTTTCAACAGTTGTATGCCAAAAAGGAATTATTTGTTGAGCTATAATGTCTATTCCTTCTACTCCAAAGGCATGTGAATGGCCCAATGTGTTCCTGTGATGGGTGGGAAAGACACTTTCACATATTTAAAAGAACCCCTGGCGAACTCCAAAATCCGTACAAACTGTAAATTGCAATGAACATCCACTGCTTTTCTAAGATCAAGAAATGTGATTGTAGTTCTAGAGCAAACGAGGATTTTTTTTTTGTTTTTTGCAAACGAGGGGGTATGGGGTGGGGTTGTAGTTACGATGAGTTACGTGGGAGAGAGTGTAAGGCTGCCGTGAGATTCTTCGCACCCCTCCGTCCCGTTCCAATCCTAGTACCACCTCTCCGTCAGGAATGTTTGCAGTCAATGATAAAAAAAGTTTTAGCCCGTGTTCCAATCAATCCTGCTCAGAGAAGGTCATTTTATCCAGCAGTTTTGGTATCAATCTTTCGCCCTCCAGAAAAACCCAGGTACCACCATATTTTCATCATTCCACTTCGTAAAGGGAACAAACAGTGAAACAATAGAATTCTTGTCGACTGTCTGATGTATTTATTCCTCGGGTCTTCCCGGTATTCCATGGGCTGATTCCAACTGTTTTGATGAACAATAGCTGTCATTAGTTGTCAATACTCCACCAGTGAGAGAGCAGCCAGTCAGAGAACAGATAGTATCCCCGCGCAATCACTGTGCTGAAAGAATTTCGCGCTATTTTGACAATTCCTGCACCGAGTTCAGTGTACGCTTCTCAGTGAGCAATGCAAATTTTGTTTTATTATTTGCTTCAAAAATTGCGAAAAATATTGCTTTGCTTAAAGTCCTTCCAAAGTGCCTGAAAAACCTTTCAAACTATAAGAGAAGTTCAAAGGGGGCGGAAACAACGTCGACGAAAAAGGTGAGAGACAAAAATGATCACAGACTGCGTTGACTATGTAAATTAATATGTGGCAAATTATTTGCCTGAAATAACGTTTATCTACGCTGCTTATTTTTCTCATGGTTGTTCTCAACCAGGCAGAAATCTTCAAGCCACCACATTACGATAGAGGTTGGAGTTGAACCGTGGACATTATGGTCGTCGTATATCGAAGAGAGAAAGAACAAGAGAAAGAGCGAAACAGTACGCGTGCCCATGAAAGACAAAGAAAAAGGAAATAATTTCCAACTGCATTGGGAAATTTGCGACCTACTTTGCACCTAGCTGCTAAGGTACGATTATTTTCAGCATTATTTCATTCGATAATAAAGGAAGGATTTCGTATTTGTTCTGACATTGCACCTGAAAAAGTTCGCGCGCGTTCTTCTTTTTTTTGTAAGTCGTGGTAACGTTCAACTTTTCACTCACGATAAAAAGTTAAACCTCTGAAACTTTCATTCCCTCGTTAAATATAAACTGCAGTGTGAAAGTTTAGGAATATTACTTATACTTAATTTACCGAACAAGTAGCGAAAGTAGTTTGTAAGATGAATTAAAGAGAAACGTTAAAAAACATAAGACGGTGCTGACTTCAGTAAGCCGGTCTTGAGTCGATATTAGACCACTTTGTCAACATATTACTTTAAATTCCCACAACTATGCTTTAGAAAATGTCGCAATAGTCCTTCTTAAAACACAAGTAACTAAGTATCTAAGAAAATGAAGAATACTTTTGATGATAAACTGATTCAGTTTTTAGCGCAATTTGCAACTTGCTTTCAGGACCTCTGTTAAAATGATGTCTTTAAGTGGCCTCAGCTCAGTAGCAGAACTCGCTCTGCAACTGGGGCGAGCCAGCCTAAGTTAAGGTCCATTCAGATTCCACTAATCCAGCCCAGGCCCTCGAACCATCCATAACCGGCCAGGCTGGAGGGCCTGGGTTAAAATTGGACGCGCTTAAACGCTGAACACTAAGTACTTCAGGCCACTTGGTATTCTGGGAACGTTTTGCTGTGGTCCATTTCTCAATAAGCCAGCTGGTTTAAGTACTTATTGGGGGATTAAATGGGCTTAATTATTACTTATCGTCTGGTTTGATAAATTTCTTTCCGAGGTACGTTTCACGAGGAACTTTTGAACTTTGGCTTGGTTAAAGGTTAGCCTCAGTAAAAGGGAGATTTCGTTAGACGTGCCTTTGCCATCATTTTGACAAACTGTAAGTTAAACAGTTTCCCTAAAGGGGAAATTTAACAATGAAGATGGGAACGATGCAAAAAGACACTGTTTCTTTTAAAATTAGTTTAGACAAATAGCAGTAGCAACTTGTACAGAACCCGACAGGTAAGTAGTGTACTTTCTTTTCTTTTTGTATAGCGTTTAAGCATTATTACTCCGCAGCATAAATAGAATTTATTTTGGCTGCAGGGGCTGCAAAGACTACCGGCATCAAAACGTCCACTTTTTGGAGCTTAGGTTCTGCTTACTGGTAATCCGCAGTTTGAGTAAAGTTAGTTTAATCTTTACTCTAGCTGTATGGATTCCAGCAAGGGGTATGATCTATTGGTTACAAGCATGGAGTCGAATTTAATTCGACTGATCAGGCACCATCATTGCTGAAACGTTAGTAATACGTATTTTTCTTTTTATGACCGATTCGACCAGAGTTTTCTCTCGGCCAATAGCTTTCAAACAGTGACTCTTTTTTCTGTTGATTTTTCTAAACCTTTTCGCCTGACTGCATAACACTGGCTAAACTGACATTCGATTTCATTTACTTTTCAATGGGCTGACGGTTTCAATTCTTTTTCGTTGAATTGTCATAGGCATGTGGTCAATTCTAGTGTGTTTCGTCTCATTTCTCTACCGATGCTTATTGTAGGCATGTGTTTTGTTTTTTTTTTTTCATTTCTTTTCTGACACTTTGTTATAGGTATGTGGTAAGTGGTGATCCAAGCACTCGATCTGATTTAGCATTGGTTATTGTAGGCATGAGGTTAACTGTATAATATAGGCTAAATTTGGCATTCGATCAGTTTTGTTAAGAAATTCATAGACTACTTCTCTTGCGATGCTTACCACAGGCATGTATTTCATGACATATTTTATGTCTTTTGACGATTGTTATAGGCATGTGGTTAATCTTAATGGAAGCATAGTGGCCACCTAGCCACGCAGATCATCTGCGTAATTATTCCATTTCGTTTTTAATCACCTAAAAAGACTACAATATCCTACTGCTTACCGTAGATTGATGCAGAGTGTTCAAACTTGTACTAACATTCTCTTACTAGAGGGTGGGATTGGTGGTTGGCTATAAATGTATTAGCTGGGTGGACAGGCTATAGGAGACGTGGGAGTTCATGTGATGTTAGAGATCCGATGGCCTGGTCGCGCACTTTTATGCTGGGTATTTTTTAATTTAATACAAAAACTACTTAAACTACTCCAAGAGATATTATAATCTGTATTCATGCTTTCATGTAACATAGAGCGGTGCGGGAGTTCTTGGGATGACTCAGATAATCCCAAGGGCTGGTCGGGCGCAAGACAATCTTAAGAACGCAAGGAAAACAAAGCGTACTGGAAATGATTCCACTTTTAAGAATAAGAACGATGAAGACCCAGGACGAGAAGGAAAAGAAGGCGATGAAGAGGACAAGGAAGAACAAGAACAAGGACAAGAACAAGAAGAACAAGAAGAAGGAGAAGAAGAGGAACAACAAAAAGAAGAACAGGAAGAACAACTTACAACGAGGACGACAACAACAACAACAACAACAACAACAACAAGAGGAAGTAGTAGAGGCATAACTTCAGCTAGTTCTTTCTTAGTCCTTATTTCGAGTGGATAGGGGCTCAAGGCACTTTTTGTTCCTCTTTCTCTGTGTGCGTGGTTTTGCGCCCTTATAAATCTCTTGCTTCGTATAAAAAAATATTTCTTTGACGGAGAGTGCACGAAACGAGAACGAAGGGGAAACAAAAAGGAGAAGAAAGTCGAGTGACCGGAAAAGATCAGAAATAAGGAATACTGTCTCATGCATTTGTCGGTAGAGAACAATTGAAAACAGTACCAAGAAATCAGAATCGGATTATAAATAAGACACCCATGCAATGCAACTCGCCCTGGTGTTTCCCGTGATTTCTAATTTTAGTTCAAATAATTTGTCTAGTTGAGAAATGTTGCAATCGTGTTAATGGGGCTCCTGAAACTAATCTCTATCCATGCGCTGGTTGTGCGCTGGCTAGTTTACCAAGCTCTATAACGACGGAGGTGGCATCATTGGCATCGATTAAGGAAAGAAAGATACGAAGCACTCAAGAGACCTCGAGAGGAAAAGGCAAGAATTTTGTCAAGAAAAAAGAAGACGTTGAACAAGAATTGTTGCAAATTATCCATCTAACTTTAGCGAGGTTGTTGGAGAAGGGAATTATGGGACAGCTTTAGTCCAGTAGTCTGGCCATGCACTCGTACAGTAAGTATGGTGTATTGTGGGTGGAACCAATGTGAAGAACACAAGCAAACGCAAAAGTGACAGCAACTCATGGAAATCAAGAGTTGGCACTCTAGGTTCAAGCCAGTGAGGTTAAGTGAAAGACTGCAACTTAGCTTGCATTCTGAAAGAGAGGACACAAGCAAGGCTTGCGAACCCAACAAAGAACCAGGCGAGGAATCAACTGCATGGAAATGAAAGCAACGAGAACCTGAGAAGATTCTTTTAAGATTCTTTCAACAAGAAGATTATTTCAACAAGCACCTGAGAAGATTTTTTTAAGATTCCTTTTATCATTAAAATGATTATTAAGTTAATTTAACTTGATTAGAGCTTAATATTCTGAGTGGTGTGGGGGTTCATGGAACATCATCCTTCCATGGGCTGGTCGCGTACTTGTAGTGAACAATAATTTTTAGCAGGTAATTTTGTACCACGTGAATTAAAGTTGTTTAGATCTTAACAGCCTGAGTGGTGCGGGGGTTCATGGAACACCTAGCGTCCATGGACTGGTCGCCCACTTGTGGGATAAACAGTAAAATTTTCAAGCTTACAGTCATAAAGACCAAGGAGTTGTTATGACCACCTGAAAGAATATTACAGTTTTCTGCTACTCGGAAGCAAAGGCCACAACGAGGAAAGAAAGAGAAGGCAACCCCGGTGGATGATAGAAGGACGTGATGAGTTTCAAAAAGAAGACACACCATAGCTTGAAACTTTTTTCACAGAAGATGCAAAGAAAAGAAGATGAATTGTACCAATTTTGAGAAGAAAGGATGACAAAATCAAAAAACTGAGCAGAAGAAAAATAAACCAGGGAAAACAATTCGCATCAGTGCAAGATAAGCACACCCGGGGTATTCAGCTGTCTATCAGACACTACTAATTTTTTGCAGAGCTGATCGTTACACTGATTCTTGAGATTATCATACCACCTTCTATCACTCACTGATGGTGTTTCTTGACGTAAGGATGGATGCGATAGCGTGAGCAGGCTTCTGTCCGGTTTCTTCTGGTGGGTTCCAATGTGAAGGCAAAGACTCTGGGAGTTGCAAACTTCCTTATACCTGCTGCAAAAAAAGAACTTTGTGCTGTTGTTAGTTGATCCTTTTTTCTTCTCATTTCTGTCTAGGATTGCTGAAACGTTTAGTTTTCTTCAATGCCCTGAGCCCCTAGAATAATCGTAACACGCTCCGACGTTTTTCCTATCCCCTTTCCTTAAAAGCATTGCGTTTCTGGCAGATTACAGTGAAGGTTACAAGGTTACCCTTAAGCAAACCTTTGCCGGCTACTTCACTGTGCCATTTGTTTTCCTCTCAAATCCTTTATCTTGCGTCTTTCGTGTTTACTCCGGTTGCTTTGTTGATTTTTCCTTGTTTTTGGCCAAGATTCATCACTGCCAGCCTCAATCTTTACTGATATCTAAGGACGTGTCAAGTTATCCCTCACTGCTTTTGCCTCATACCAGCTGTAAGGTTTGCGGCTGATATTGAAGGAGTTTTAATTTCAGAAACAGCAAAGAAAAACATTCTCTACTTTGTCTGGTGTCGTACGGCTCTTGCTGTTACTCGTCCCTTCGACAGAGGAACGGAATCAGTTCTGTCTGTAGATCGCATGACTGAGTGTTTCTTCGGTATTTGCCTTATTCAGTGGCTGGCATCAGAATGGATACTTTGTTCTTGAATACTTTGTTCCTAAATATGCATGACACTTCCTTTCCCTATCCATATTTTTTTCCTTTCTCATTTCTCCTTTACCGTTGCATCACTGACCCACAGATGTGCATCAAATATTCCTCTGTTTGACTCTCCCATATTCCTTTGTTGTGAATGTTGGTCTTTTCATGGCATCTGAGTCACGTGCTGGTGGTAAATCCTTGTCAAGAGAGGATCGATTCTCTCTTACGTTTATCCAGTGTTTCAGTTTTCTTCCATTCACAACTGATATCTTTCTCATGCTGACACTTCTCCTCTACGCTTGTTACTGTTGTGTTACTCATGGTGTCTGAACATTTCCTCTTTTCTCCCTTCGAGATCGCGCTGCGCTGTCTACAAATACATGTACACCTCAATTCTGATTTTCAACGGTCCGATTTGTACTTTTTCTTCAACATAGAAACATGTATAGAATAGCTTCTAGTACTTTCAATTGTCTTATTGCCTTTTTTCAATATGTAGAGCAGCTTGGTTTGACTCACACTTGATTCTTCCACTGGATTCTTCCCCCTCTTTTGGAAGTGATTTCGGTTTTCTTTTAGAGTCATATGAATTCTTTTTAAGCAATAATCCTTAATTGTTGCCCGTACAACCTACTTCATCATGGTGTTGGTGATTGATGCATTTCTAACGACACTGTATTTCTCAATGTTTCCATCTCATGCATGTCCTTGCATCTTGCACTACTAACGAGACCAAACCTAGAGTCTCTTCTTTTACTTTTGAATTAAAGTCCATTCTTTCTTTCTATCTCTTTATGACTGTTCTTAGGAATGATTTTTAATACGCATTTCTAGCGCAAGGTGGAAGGTTTGAGTCCTATCCTTCGCCTCAGTCTGATTTGAAGGTATGTCACATAACTTTTCCTGACTCTGACTTTGTGGCATTGCCCTTTGTAAATAGAGCCATCGCCTGAAATGAGCATCACCATTTTTTTCACCCGGCATCTCACTTTTTACTTTTTTTCTGTCTTCCTCACCTTTTTCATGCCCTGTGTCTTTATTCCATTTAATTTTCTTCCTGATATCGCTGTGCGCCTTATTCATTGATTGATTCGTTCGTTCCTTTGTTCTTTCGTCCGTCCTTTCATTCATTCATTTATTCCTCCATTCAGTCATTTATCCATTCTTTCATTCATTAAGTCAGCCATTTATTTGTTTGTCTATTTATTTATTCAGTTATTTATTTATTATTTATCTATTTGTGCTTTGCTTACTGGATGCCACTCTTTGAGTGAGATCAAGAATCAAGAAACTGCGAAAACGTCATTGGAGGCAACCTAACGCTTCAACCGTCAGTATCTTTTTTGCGCATTCTGGGCATTCGTTTCTTGAAGCCTTCTTCTTTTGTTCGGCGAGTTCGTTTCTTAGTTCCAATCCCGTTATCCGATTCCGGCAGAAAAGAGCAACAGGAACAGACCAACTACAAGAACACAAATCGTTCTTTTCGAATTCGCGATTGGTTTCTTCGAATTCGATTCCAATTTAAACAGTTGAAACGAATGAAGAGTAACACAACGTCACTGTAATGAGTTAAGAATGCGAAAAAAATTAACTACCACAGCGCTTTTTTCTTTGTTCCACACCGACATTCGCCTCCTTAATTCCGAATCCGGCAATTTTCTTCTTCAAATCCGATTCAAATCTTCGTTCCCGATTCATGGATCTCTACATTTTCTTGATGTAGTTTATCTGCAATTTTCGTATCTTTTCGTTCTGCTGCAACCTGCTGCAATAGTAATTTATCGTTAATCCGAAGTTGAATCTGAATTGTTATTCGTGCTTGGTTCATGGGAAAAAATGGGAGTTTCTCTTGTAAGAAATACTGACTACATTCCGGACGGATAATATCGACAAGACAGTACCACCTTTTCTCACCTTACTTTGATATTCATCTTTTCATTGAATTCTGCGCCGTCAACTTCAGTCCGTGAAATACATGATTTCGTTTTGTGGTCCAGTTTAATGATCGTAGGTGAGTAAACAATATGCCTTCTTCACTGTACACAGCAGCGCGCAGTTCACTAGCACTGTAAGACTGATCGACTAAAGTGGAAATAATATTTCTTTCAACATCTGGAAACTCTGTCTTTGCCGAGTGCTTAGCTCTCCTTTCTGCTGTCCCGTAAACGTTCACTGTTCTACTCTTCAAGTGTACTGCTTGCTCCGCGCTAGAGTTTTTTTCTCCAAAGCTTTATATTTTCTTCGATTTACTTTTGTTTTCTTTTATCCGGGCATGGCGTTCCCGTTTCGTAGATTCTACGATCGTCTTGTATCCAATCCATCTCTCTCCTTATTCTCAGCTCAATAGCTCAATTCAGTTCTTATTCACTGACGATAAGAACCGCATCTAGTCGATCTCGCCAGTGGGAAACTCGCCCGCACAATTCTCGCCATAGAGTTAACATTTTTTGTCGAGATTATTACTCTCATTTACTCTGCAGCCATGCCTTGTCTCCACTGTGATTTCGATAGTTTAGCATATTTTGTCTTAAGGCCAATGTTTTGCTTCTCACTTACGCTTCCCTGTATGCCGCCCAGGCTACCTTCGACTGATTCCTTTTTTCCCGTTAAAATTTGTATCTCCAGGAAATTTTGAAATTTGCACACTTTAAGAAGTGACTTTATTCTATACAATGCCAGCGTTTCTCTCTATAATGATAACCCGAATTTCAAGAATACTGGCATCTACAATTGCCATCTGTTCTACAAAAATCTTTCTTACCAGTAATCACTTTGTTGACATTCCATTTGGTGTATCCAGTTCTCATAACTGCGCACATTTTGACAACGGCACCGAATAGCTTCACTGCAGTATAGATAATACCACTTATGAATGTATCAAGTGAATCTCGCCTCTTCATGGGTGTGTCGGACAGGGCATCTTCAGTCCCACCACCTATTCAACAGCGCCAAACGTCTGGCTTCTCCTGGTGATGGATGCTCCTCTTTGACAACTCTCGCTTCATTGTGCCTTTGGAATTGTGAAACTTAATACCAAGCTCAAGGCTATGTTCTGTACTTTAGAGACGTCTGTTACGTCATCACATCGTTTGTAAATAACATTACCAATAAACAAGTAACAGGGACGTTAAAATCTGACGTGTGCGGGGGAGTAAACAAGTGAAGAAATAAAATTACAAATGATGGAATTCTTTTCTTTTTTTGCGTATTATCGCCAATAAACAAGTGACGACGATGTTGATATCTAGCAGAGTGCATGTGAGTAAACAAATTGGCCAATAAACAAGTGATAAGATATTTAAAATCTAATAGTATGCGTGTGAGTAAAAAAGAGGATAAATAAAATAACAAATGATGTTTATTTTTTCTTCCTAAAAGTGCGTGTGCAATAGTGAACAACTTTTAAGCGAGTGACAGGGAAAGTGAAATATAACAGTGCACGTGTGGGTAAGCTAACGGATAAATAAACCACCTAAAATGATGACAAATTTTGGTCTTCGAAGAGTGAACTCCTAAAAAAGTGCACCCTTAACCAATAAACAAGGCACAAACATGTTGAAATCTCAGTTTGCCTTTTTAGTAACCAATTGGCCAATAAACAAGTGACAAGCATGTCAAAATTCTAATACCTCACCTCCGAGCTAAACTAACAAATAATGACAAATTCAAGTTTCTAAAAGAGTGCGTGTGTCAGTAAACAACTTGGCCAATAAACAAGAGACATGGATGTCTAAAAACTGACGGTACCAGTGTGCGTAAACAGAGGAATACATGGACAATTTTTGCCAAATGTTAACTTCTAAAAGCACGCATTTCAGTAAAGAACTTTAAAATCATTAAACAAATAAGAAGGATGGTTAAGTTCAACAGTGCACGTGTGAGTAAACAAGCGAATAAATATGCAAATAAATGTTGATGATTTCGATTTCTAAACTGCAAACCTCGACCAACAAATAAGTGACATGGACGTCAAAATCTTTCAGTGCGCGTACAAATAAATTATAGAATAATTAAATTAACTTGCAAAAGAGTGCGTGTGTACGTAAACTTGACCAATAAACAGGTAATAAGGGCGTTAAAAATCTAAAAGTACGTGCGTAAGTAAACAGGACAATAAATTAACAAAATTAACATATGATGTCACAGTTTAACTTCCAATAGAGTGCTTGTGTTAGTAAGCTTGACCAATAAACCAGAGACAAGGATTTTAAAAGCGAATAGTAGGCAGGTGAATAAGTAAGGATACAAATAAATTACTTAAATAAAACTGAAATTAATATTGAGTCCGCCCGGCTTGAGCGTGCCGAGCTCAAAGATTAATTGCATCTCCCGATGCAAGTAATGCAGTTTTCAATTGAGTGTCGAAAGTAATTCGCGTTTTGCTTTGGTTTTGCTTTACTTCGCTCTGTGATTGGTTAAAACATCTCGCGCCACGTTCTCGACCAATCAGGAGTAAAACTGAAACCAATTGCGACTTGCTCGCACGCGTTTTCCCGCGCTTGGCGCTAGTGATATGTATTTGCTTCGAGTTCTGATTGGTTCATTGGTTAATTTCTGTGTGTTGTGATTGGCTGGGGTGATTACTTTGGTTTTGGTTTTACGACACTCATTTGAAAAGCGCTCTAAGTACTTTCATTTAGTTTTAAGTACTTTCATTTCACGTGCACGCGCTTTGGTTGTTCGTTTCTTGTGCGCGCGCTTTACGTGCGCATTTTTCAGTTAGGCTTTTGTGTGGCGCAACGCGCATATTCCTACACACTGAAGAAGGGCTATGCCCGAAACGTTTGTGCTTTTACAAACTATGACACCTTAACGTGTTTAACTCGCGTATTAACTTTTTCTTATCACTGGTGTCACGCATCAACTGAGCTTTGTCTCTTCTTTTGTTATTCAAACGGTTAAAAACTTGCGTTCCGGCAATTTTGAGGTCGATCGGACCAAGCCTGTTGCAAGCACACGCACGGAGTCGCAAGTAAAAACTCGCGCTATTTTGCGACTCTGTTTGGCCAGGGCTTTAAGCTTATCCTCTATTCAGTGGTCCGCTCCCCTCAAGCTGTATATGCCCTAAATAAAGGTGGTTCCTCTTGGGTACACAAGAAAAGTGACGGTGTTATGGTAACGCCGAGGGTATCCCCCCCCCCCCACCCAGCATGGAGGTCTTTTCGCGCCCGCCTCGCTTCTCATTCAGGTATGGATTCCTGGGAGTCTTAGTTCTCGCTATTTTGAGCAATTCTTTCGTTGGCCGTTTTAGAACTACTGTGACGGTTAATCTCATTTAGACCCTATCATTTGTGGATGCCAGATTCACGTATTTCACGAGTGTCGGGATTCTGGATTCAGATTCCAGTAATCTGGATCCCCGGGAATTGAGGGGGGGCTAGAGTGTAAATAAATAAAGAAAGAAAGAAAAATTAATAAATAAAAATCAATAAATAAATGGGAATCAGCAGTGGCACATCCACAAGGTGGCTCTTCGTCCACTGTGTCCGGATCGAGTTGGAATTTAGAAATGTTGGTTTTTGAAGAGAGTTGAAAACTTTTACATATTCGTGTGAATGAAAATTAAAATTACGACCAGCTTAAGAAAGAAAATCTTTTATGCTGATACTTTATAAATTATACTGTTCCCCAAGAAAGAATGCTGAAATCACAAAAAAGACCACATAATTACACATTTGTTATGGATCTTCCAGTCTAAGAAATTATCCACCTATTCAATATTTACTCTACGAGCTAAGGGACTTGTCAGAAATTAGCAGGGGGGGAGGGGGGTGGGAATTTCAAATTGGGGGTTGGAAATGACGTGGCCCACACCAGCAACAGAAATGGAATTTCCTAAGCCCTCCCCCTGGGCTTGCCCTAAAATACCATGACCCCCCCCCCCCTTGTATAAATGATATCTCTTAGTAGTTCTTGCAATACCTGTGGTTCTTGCAATATAGTTTTGAATACACTAGACTGAGGTTTTAAAAGGGGGAAGTAGTAAGGAGTGACAGGCCTGCGCGACTTCTAACAATGGAAACATTTATCCAATATCGCCTCTCTATATTTTTGCTCTGGCAAGTATGTCATTTAGCGATTGACTTTTTTTGAAAAAAATGATCGGTGGCCATTTAAAGATTTGTTGGAGAGATGGCTGGTTCTGTATCAGGTGCCATTGTTCCATTAAAACATGTTTAAGTTTTGGCACTGCTGGTTGGTATTGTGTAGCAATAAGCAAGATTTGTTTTCGAGTGTCGTTTTTCTGTTGCAGTGCCGATGTCCTTTCTGTGAATTTAACATCTGATAAAAGTGTTTCTATCAGACGTTTTGGGTAACCTCTAGCCAAAAGTCGTGATTTGAATTTTCTGATATTCTCCTCAAATGTTTCTTTTGAAGAGTTAGTTGCTACTTCCCACCCTGAATGTTTGAGTGTAAATGATCAGCTATTATCTACTTTTCTGAAGTTTGCGGACTTGGCGAAGTTTGAAGCCTTATTTCAAAGTTTGGTGTGTACAAATTTGACCATTTGAATGATGTACAAGTAGAAGATCTACACAAGTTTGGTAATTTTAAGCTCATATGTTGATTGGTTTTGTTTTGTATTTCTTTTCGACACTGATAATATTGAAACTGGTAGTTCTTTCATTATTTCTCATGGTACTACAACTGTACTATTTATAAGCCTTACTGATATTGAGATACGGCGATTTACTCGAAAAAAGCAGGAATTTGGATTGAGGTATTCCAATGGCAATACAGTTGGCAATATAAACACGATCCAGGTTCAGATCGAGCAACAGCTTACCAAGCAAATGAGACCTCTCAGACCGTATCGACCACCTCCTGCATGGAAATCTAAATCTATAGATTCATTCCTAATCCAACTACAACAAGAGCTTTGTTTATGAATTCTTTTCTTCCTGAATTTTACAGTGCAAAGTACAAGTACTGTAAAAATTCCAAACATTTTGTAAAACAGTTTCATGGGACTGGAAGATAGCTTTACCAGTCGCAGCAGCAAATTGATGGTGTATTGAGAAACAAACAGACTCAATGATGAACAAAGAAAATCCTGCCGCAGCAGGAGCTGTTTTTGACAGTGATTATACCTTGGTTCCTAGTGATGATATAAGAATTACCAACAACATTGAAAAGGCCAAACAAATAACGTCAAATTGGCAAAGTCACCATTCTCCAAACCAGAGTGAGAGATATTAAACAACAACCTTACGGAATTTAAAGAAAAATGTTCAAGGCTCTTTAAGGTGCAGTATTCCAAGCCAAAAAAGGAAACAAAAACAAAATAAAAGGAAAGCTAAGAAAGCTAAAGCAATAAGAATGGAAGATAACTGCAAAAAAGGTATTGAAACGATTGCACCCCAGCATCAGTCGCATGATGTTACAGACCCCATTGGCCCATTATCCCTTCATTATGGAGGAATAAGTGGGCACCTTAAGAAACAAAAGCCACATATCCAATTTGCCTTTGAGAAGGAATTGTTCACTAAAGAAGTACAGGACATCATCAAGCAATATCTATGCTTCAACCTAAAAGAAAATGATGACGATGAAAGTGGTTATACCAATGCTGATGACATAAATGATGATGAAGATGCTCATTGCAGCACTGATGGTGATGTTGAAGATAATGATGAAGAGAATAGTGCAAAACTCTAAACAATAACAATATTCACAATTTAAGGCATATGACAGTTTACTTATAGCATTGTTATATATAATGATAATTAGATGTTATTGTTAAATTCTTGTTAGTACTTCACAGTTTATGTATCGTAATGTTTTGTTGTTGTTCTTTGAACCAAATATAGAACTCATTTTTTCTTCTGTTAGTGTACGAACCTCTATATGATCACGAGCATAAATTTGCATGACCCTCCCCTTTACACGGCCCATTTTCTCTTGACCCTCCGTTTTCAGCGCCTCAAAAACGTATGACCCTCCCCCAGTTTCCACTCCCCTCCCTCCTGCTAATCTCTGACAAGTCCCTAAAAATATGCAAACAAGACTACATACACCATACAATAAGCCAAATTTCACACAAACTACAACGTGTCTACCAGATCTCATCCACACAAACTAAACCCACAGGACCTTTACCATTACCTCTAAATATTATGACTGGTCCATTATACTTATATAGCTCGCCTAACTCCTAACTCTCCTAAAACTTCATTTAATTTAATTTTTTAATAATTTTGTATTGAGCTGGCAGTGTGCTGCTTTGCAGAGGTTGCTCCCTCAATTAACATATAACCTTAACAAATTTGTATATTTATTTTACTACTCAACAACCACCTCAATACACACACCCCATTTTACCTCTACATTGATGCAAATCAATGTCCAATTGGGAACCCCCCTAAAGGGATCCCATATTTCAACACCTAACAATGCCACATAGGTTGCTAAATATCTACCAATGTTTTTTTTTTTTTTTTTTTGATAAAAACCCGGAGAAAAACCTCTCAGAGCAAGGAAAAGAACCAGCAACAAACTCAACCCACATGTGACGCCGAGTCCGAGAATCGAAACCGGGCCTCATTGGTGGGAGGCGAGTTTCTCTCATCACTGCGTGCTGCTCCCCCAATAAACTGCGGATTCAACTGAGCTGGATTCCTGGTTCCAAAGGCAGCAATTGCATTATTTTGTGAAAATATCTCCTGCTTTCTGAAGATCTAAGTAGTTTCAGTATCTAAAAGTATGATTCAAACGAAGTTTTGTCTTAAAACTGATTTGACTAAGTATGCGCACACTGCAAAGAAACTTCTGTTTAACCCCCACTTTCTGCACGAAGGTGCTCGCGGTCTATTGGATGTACCACACAGCTCTAAATACTTGCTTCGCTTTCTGTTAAATCAGCATAACTCGCACGATTCGATCGCGGGAGACCACTTTGTTTCGTTTGGAGGGGAAAAGGGAAGCCTATATTCGCTGCAGTATTCACTTTTGTATTATACTTAAGGCCACGGGTGAGAAACTAAGTCATCAGCATTCATTTATTTAAAGCATATGCACGAAATGCGACGAATGGAAGCGACATTGTGCGAAACATTCATGAATAGGCTGTTCAGTAAAACTTTCAGTTTCTGAATCAATAATTGCACACGTGCGTTAAATCGCGCACCACGGTCATCTCGTGACGTTTAAACATTTTTAAATAAAAAATACTGTGAGGAGAAGAAATTATTCTTAATAAGTTGTATTTACTTTGCTATTAAAAAATATAGAAAATGATTCATAGCTAATAGGCGTTGAACTGTAATTGTAACCTGCAATAGTCTTTTGGTAAACTGTTATTTACCTGTTTTGTTTGTAAGTGATTAATTTTGTAAAGCTTAAATTCCGTTTTCCCCAATCAAAGTTCTTTCATGCAATGAGATAATGTTAACTTAGACTTCTTAATCAATTATGTAATTTCCACTATTTCTGGTATATATACAAGTACTCTGTAAAACGTTCTTTGGTTGCATTCTTGGTGAAAATTCTGGTGATATCTTGGAGGTATCGCAGTATTAAAGTCTGCTGTTGAAGCCAAGTACTGTCTACTCTCTGGGTCTCAGTGGTTTCTACTGTATAGATTCCCGTACTTCCCGCAGCCAGCGAGTGACTCCCCTAAGTTAAAGAAGGTCTTTCATAGTTTACAGTTATTGTCCAGTTAGCCATAAAACATGTCATCACACCGGTGGAGAAATCTTGTTATCATACTGGTGGAGAATCCGGGTAAATACAGAGAAATCAATTAGAGACGGAGAGAGCAGCACCAGAACAAAATGTAACCCCTTGGAGCGACACAAAAGGACGCCCAAGTAAGTTGAAAGTTTATCAATTGTGAATTCATGAAGAAGCTTTTCCAAAGTACTCGTAAACCGTACAATTTGAGAAGCCATAAATACGTGTACAAGAGTAGTACACCCATATCGAAGGTCGACGCCTGTGTGGAATGCGATTTGCCCTTCGACGAGAGTGAGATAGCTCCAGAGGTAAGACGCGAACAGCCCAGAGAAGAAACTATTTCAGAAATACCGGAAACCTGCCCCGGAGACGTTGATAATCCAGATAGCACGAACTTGGACCCTGTGGATATCAGCGTTGATTCCAGTGAAAGTGACTCACCGGAATATTGTTTCCAGAGAGCCAATTGTTCGCGTGATAGTGCACGCATTGGATTAGAAGTTCAGGATATCCGTAAACCTGAAGAACTTTTTAACGAAAAACAATCAAGAAAAAGATTAGAAAAAGAGAGAGAAAAGGAGAATTTTACGGACAGTGCATTTGTAACAGGTGGCCTACAAGTACCAGAAAACACAACACCTGGGGTTAGAAGCAATCACACGGACTACACCCCCAGAGCAAGTGGTCAACGTGTACCTGTTATAAACTCACCGACCGATATTTACAAATATTTTCCGCGTAGAACAGACTACGAGGAAAACTTATCTGCCGAATTTTAATCCGCGCAGTATTTCTCCAGAGTTGGAAGAACCACGCAGCTCTAGTGTTTCGAGTAGTACCAGCAGCGGAGATTCAAGAGAAATGGATAGACAACTATTACAAGGACACCAGAGAACCCTGGAAAAACTTACACAACGTTTTATTACAAAGGACATAAACATCAACAAGTTTTATGGTTATGATAGCGACGATATTTACGAGTGGTTGGATGAATTTGATTACCAGCTGGAGGCTCGTGAAATATCGCCTGACAGTAAAACAGCATTAACACAACTGACCATACATATTGCAGGCCCAGCACAGGAATATATTCGTGCTTTAGCTCCAGAAAAACGCGCCACCGCCCTTGCAGTAAAAGAAGCATTACGAAACTGCTATTCAAGTCGAAATCGTGAATGGGTAAAACGACAAGCAGTCACCCAACGCCGACACAAGGTAGGAGAGCCACTAGAAGACTATGTAAGCGACATGGTTTCCAAGCTGAACAAGTTGGAGATGTTAGAAACATCCCGAATTTACGGCCATTTTATAGAAGGCTTACAACCTGAGTTTCAAAAGGAAATATTGAAAGCAAAACCAAAAACTCTATCTGAAGCTGTAGAAGCCGCCAAAGATTTTGATGCTCTTTCAATGCGGACTTCTCAACACAGGGAAAGTGATCCGTTATCAAAAATCCTAGAAGCAATTACTGCCAATCAATAGGTACCAGCAAGCATACCAGGTACCAGTAGTGCATCAAATACCAGTCAACAACAGTCCTTGCAGTCCTTAAATTGCCTTATGGTCTCACTACCCAAGGAGAATAAAATTGCAGCGTATTCGAAGACAGAAAAGGATGGACAACCTGCTGTAATGAAACGTATCCAGGAACTGGAATACCACATAACCAGGTTGGACAGGCGTATGAATGCAAGGATAAATGAGATTATTTACCGTAGACAAGTTGAAAGAATTAACCAACAAAGATCTCGAGATCAAAGACCTCTATGTCACTATTGCGGAGCAGTTGGCCATTTTCCAGTTAGCTGTCCACAACGAGATTTGCATGAGCGAGGACCAGTACCCAGGAACACGTTCCCTCCTCCAGAAAACACTGAACGTCATCACTATCAAGTAGCTACCTTAACTGAAAGCTATGACGATCCCACTTACTCAGGTCAGCTAACAGAGCAGCATCCACGCCATGCCCAGCAAGTTCCGAGCCAACTTAACTGTATTGCCGTGGCTGCAACTGACCAGAGAGAAACCGACAATGGTCCTCTTTTAGCCAGACGTGCTGGGATCCGGTGGGCTCTGTGCCGCGCAAGAGGGTAGCTTATCTTGGTGCCTTTAATACTTTTATAAGAAAAAAGTATCCTTCCAGACACATGGATTGGCCGAAGAACCAGATGCCTCACGCCCAGCCTGGCAGTAAACAATTTGCAGATGCTGAAGAGTTTAACGAAGTAGCGACCACTGAACAACTAAACCCAACCTTTTATCAACCGATGACCTCAACGCCGAGCCAGTTCCCGTGCGCGGACGAGTTTAAGGAAACAAAAACCGTTGACCTATTAGCTCCAGCTCCAGCTCCAGCTGAGGAAAAGTTTGTGGACACACAGTACTCGAAATCAGCCGCAAGTGGAGCCTTACCGCCAAAAACTGAGATTGTTGACCAAGCTTGGAAACAGGCCCCTCCTGTAAACTTCATGACTACGGAAGAAAACACCGAGCAACCTACGGAGAAGGTATGTGCATTCCCCGTACAGACTCAACAGTTGGGGCTAATCGAACATATTCAAGAACTGAGCGATAAAATGGAGACGTTAGAACAGCACATTGATGCCCAAATTAATAAGGTTCTTCGCCACAACCAAAATAGCAGATACAAGCGACTACCAAGCTGGAAAGTCCAAACAATTGATTTCAGTTGCGATGTTCCCGGTCATTACCAATATAACTGTCCTCAGAATGCCTATCACAATCCAAGTTCCTCAGAAAAGCCTATAGTGCAGTGTCCACGCAATCCAGCGAATGCGTCCAAGAAAGCCCAGTGTAATCCCAGTCACCGACTTCCAAACATGCAAGAAAGCAGCCAGAGAAACCTAAGTTGCCTGAGCCAACTAAGGAAGACAACATTAAAAGGGTGACATTTACTATACTTCAACCAAATGAAGGCGAAAAGAAAACAGCCAAGCAAGAGGTGACGTTCAGCAACAAAGAACAAGATCTGCCTCGACAAGTACCCCAAACCGGAAAGCTACAAGTGCAGAAAGCTCCCTGCAGCCAAACTAGTCACCCATTTTCAGCAGAAGACACGCCTGAAGAATTCGAGGACACGAAAAGTCCATTGATGATATGTGGGGAATTAGAAGGTCAACCAGTTGAACTTCTTATAGACACTGGAGCATGTGTTTCCGCCATACATGAAAAGCTTCTGAAGAATATATATGGCCACTACTCAAAACAATTGACCGACGGGGTAGTTCCGTCCGTTAACACCATCAGTGGAGAGAGAGTACCTGTCTTAGGAAAGACTGACAGGCCAGTGAAAATAAATGGCGTTGTATACCACAGCCAGTTTCATGCGATGCAAGACCTGCCTTACGAAGTTTTACTCGGACAAGACTTCCTACTCAAGAACAATGCTGTGATAGATTTAAGAAACAAATGCCTCACCTTAGCCGCAGATAGTTCGTCCAGCCTGAAGAAAACGTCCGCCCCAGTTCCAAAGAGTGGACACGTTATGGCCACATACATCCCACGATCTTTCAAGAAAAAGACATCTCGCAAGAAGAAGCCAAGCCTTGACGATCAGAAGACAAATCATGAACAGCAAGTCCCACATCTAACGAATGTTACACAGTGTGGAAGTGCACATATCTCATTCACCTCGTCATTCTGGATATTGAACTTGGTTGTCCTTTATCTCTGTCTGACCTCGCACGCTCAGAGTGTAGAAAAGTTGCAGCCAGAAAAGAAAATGATCAACAAGGAGTGTTACAGTATCAAACAGATTCAAGTCCAAGCCCAGAAGAAACCTTTCATATCGTCCCGAGACCATGTTAAAGAGTCGACGACCAGAATATTTGCGCAGAACTGGAATGATCCTTATAATGCCACTGAGTTGACGTCCATTTCCCCAAATTTCGCTGATTTTCAACACGAGTTCACTGTATGTACCTTTTCAAGACAACGAAGACAAGTGCACTACGAAAGAAGGGAAAGAGCCCGAAAACAAAGACAAGATGTCGTTTGTGATAGAGCCAGAAAGAATTCACAGTCTGCCAAAGTACAAGTTCATTGAATCATAAGTATAGCGAAAGAAACAAATACCAAACGCGTCGAGAACACAAGAACCAAGAACGGTTATTTTAAGATAAGGTATGCAAAGATTTAGAGATTTTGAAAAAAGATTAAGAAACAAGAAATACAGTGAAGTTGTTGAGTCAGTAACAACGATTTGAGTAACTGAGCAAAAAGAAAAAGAAAACGCCTAGAATCCCGAAGAACGACAAAAGTTATAATAGAATTGCCAACCAGTAAGGAGATTTACGGAAAGCGTCCATTTGACAGTACCACGTCAAATTAAATGCAAGCTTTTATTTTTGGACTCCCGAGACCGCTATATATGGTAGATCGGTTAATGCCGCGGTTCAAGCGCAGAAACCAAATACAAAATTACAAAATCTTTAAAAAAATCAGCCAAACAAAGTTTTCAAAACATTACTGCTACGCTTATATTGATTAAGTTTAATTTAATTGCTCGACCAAGGAGGGTTTCGAGCTAAGGTCGGAGGAATGTGAGGAGAAGAAATTATTCTTAATAAGTTTTATTTACTTTGTTGTTAAAAAAATAGAGAAAAGCCAACGTAGAAAATGATTCATAGCTAATAGGCGTTGAACTGTAATTGTAACCTGCAATAGTCTTTTGTTAAACTGTTATCTACCTGTTTTGTTTTGTAAGTGATTACTGAATTTTGTAAAGCTTAAATTCCGTTTTCCCCAATCAAAGTTCTTTCATGCAATGAGATAATGTTAACTCAGATTTCTTAATCAATTATGTAATTTCCGTTATTTCTGGTATATAAACAAGTACTTTGTAAAACGTTCTTTGGTTGCATTCTTGGTGAAACTTCAGTCTGGTGATATCTTGGAGGTATCGCAGTATTAAAGTCTACTGTTGGAGCCAAGTACTGTCTACTCTCTGAGGGCGCGTTCTTTTGGGACTATTCCGGAATAGGAATACTCGGAATAGACGGTATTTGTGTTCTTTTGGGAGCGATTCCGTTTTCGGAATGAACGGAATACCATTCCGTTCATTCTGCTCCCGATAGCAGAATGAACAGAATGAAAGGAATACGGTTTGCTCGGAATAGCCAGAATACGCGTTCTTCTGGGAAATTTTTGGCGGGAAATCCTACGCGGCCGCCCGCGCGTGTGCAGACAGTAGTTCTTAGGTCACCTCCGCCATGGGTATTCCGTTTTCAGACAGAAGCGTTCTTTTCGAAATTGAAATTCCGTGTATTCTGGTATTCCTAAACCGGAATGAGAATAGCCAGAATAGTCCCAAAAGAATGCATCCTAAGTCTCAATGGTTTCTACTGTATAGATTCCCGTACTTCCCGCAGCCAGCGAGTGACTCCCCCAAGTTAAAGAAGGTCTTTCATAGTTTACAGTTATCCTCCAGTTAGCCATAAAACTTGTCATCACACCGGTGGAGAAATCTTGTTATCACAATACTGTCGAAGTCCGGCTTTTTTTGCGTTCAAACGTTAATAGAAACTTTTTTTAGAAGTTTTCCAACAGAACAAAACAAAACCTTAAATGATACTCCTTATAGCTAACATAGAACTTCGGAAAGGCTTATATTCTTCAATTCAAATATTTGCGATCTCTAAACTGCAACGTATTGTTCTTTTCTGGACAGTGAACAATAGCTGCTAGAATTTAATTTCCATTATTAGCATAACCTTGCCTTAAACATTCGTGTTTATTCGGTAAACGTGCGGAAGCCCTAAAGCCACCAATTTTGTGTCCAGGAATACAGCGCGGATATAGAATTTCCTGAACTGACACAACAAGCACATAAACTAGATATATTGTAGACTGTCACAACAGAAGCAATTTTTTCCAACAGGCTTTTAAACAAAATATTGAACGGTTCAAATTTAAACAAGGACGATTTTACTCATTTAAAAGCTTACAACTTTCAATGGAACTCGAAATCCTATAATCGGCTTCTGTTGTGACACAATAGAGGTTTTAACTGATCAATGAGTGGTAAAATCAAGAAGTTTTGTCTTCTCCACTAGGAGAAAACTTGGACACGGAGTCGCGTTTTCCAAAATCTTAACATTGGGAGCTAATAGCATCCTAAAGAAGCGCAATCTATCAAACCAAAAACAACCTTGTTGCACTTCCACCATTCGCCAAGCTCCCTGTAAAGTTTCAAAAGAATCAGCTCCCAAACGTTCAAGATATAAAGTTTTTTAACGTAAGACCTCCACCAAAATTTTGCCTTATAAATTTATTCATGAGCAGCTTATCACCCGCGGCCTTAACTGTTATTTCTTTACATGGAATTTAAATCATGTGAAGGACCAAGCAAGCCTCGTGATTTGATAGGCAGCGGAAAATTTAAAGAAAATTAGACTTGTCTCTATGTAAGCTAAAAATTCCTCTGACGAGGAGACCGTATATTTGAACTTGACCCTTGCGGTTTAGATAAGAAGATAGTGTTTAGATACCTCAGCCATATACCATCTTGGTGTTCCGTTAAAAGTATAAACTTCCTCTCTGTGAAGGCATGTGATAAGGGGTCCAGGTAGCCTCGTGATGAGTTTGAGGAAAAACCTTCACGATGTCTCAACAAAGTTATATCATTGCTATATTTACAGACTGGATGCAGAGGATTTGTTTCTCTTTTTAAGATGAATTAAGAACCATTAGGAACCCACCTCAAAAACGCATTTCTTACTGACAAGGAATGATCATCACTTTGTTTCTGTACTTGACACTTATCCCTCGTCTGTACCTCTAGCTTTTTGACTGCTACAACCTACATTTTCAGAGCTAAATTTCTTTGAATTCTACTCCATTGGAAACACACCAAAGGCTTGCAAAGGGACTCTCCTAGCCTCGTGATGGGTAAAAAGCAAGAGAAGCCTACGTGCATACATGTGATGTCTGTGTGCACTGACTAGAGAACTCAGCTGACAGGGGGGATCCTTTCCCTTAAAAGGCGGTAATGACCAGATGATGCATGTTGCGTGTAACTTGTCTCGCAATGCTGAAAAACTATGTTACATCTTGTAATTACACGTTCGTTGCGACAGTAGCACTGGCAACAACGCTGCAACGAACGTTTTAAGAGTTTGTAACATGTTTCCTGCAAGTTTTTTTGGAACGCTGCAAGCAGCACGATTTTAAGCTGAGACAAAGTTGCCCTAACTGAAAGGGCCAAGTGATAACGCCTTTGAAAACCATATCATATTTGGTTCTATTTTCACTGATGAGTCAGTATTGCTTTTTCAACTTGACACATACCATTGTTATAATTGTCTTCCATTGAATAATCCACCTTGTAACATGTTTGTCTTTCGCTGATGAAATCGGGATTTTAAACAAATGAAATCTGCACGACATCTGTAAATGCTCAAACTCAGAAGTTTAGACAGCTGGATGTTTCTTTGTAGTTCTGCTACCTTGCAGATGAGGGTGTGATCGGGCTGTTTTTATAGTGGCATTTAGCAGGAAAACATGGTTCCGAAAAAAAAATCCTGGCTTCATCCTTGGAACCAATTCTCGGCCACAATTGTTTGCTGTTACAAAGCCTTTTTCCGTTTCATTTTAACTGCAAACACATTATTTATTTATTTCATTTTCTTCTTTATTAAAAAAGAAGAAGACAGTTTTTTGATTGACAGCTTCGACATCAAGGCTACAGGGGTTGATTTCATCGTGCAGTTCATGCTCTTTTACGGCGTTCACTTTTGGTATTGTCTCAAACCATTTTAACAGGTTACAACCGATTTTCAGTGAGAGGATCAAACCTTGTGTTGTGCAATCAGTTTTTATTCATGTTTCAATAAAGAACCATCTCAATTTGCCAAAAAAATGGGAAATACGACTAAACGAAAACACTACTCGTATTAGACTCAAAACTGCTAAATAGCTTTTAGGGTTGTGGATTCTGCCACGCATGACAAGTTATAACTATAAACAAGTAAACAGTGCTGGCTTTAGTACCGCGTTTTTCTCTCGAGGTTCTTTCTTTGAGGACGGTTTCCGGTTTCTAATTAGCAGTCCACCAAACAATGGGGGCGATTAAGAAATCATGCGCAGAAGAGAACGAGGCCACCCCGCTGGGAAAGGTATCCCAACATAAGAGCCTGAAGTATGATGGCTAGACTACGTGATTTTATGCACGAAAAAGAAAACCTTCTGTGCAGACGTCTGCTCTTGTTAAACTTTCTACGTGATGTTTATTTGCAAGCTCAGAATTCCTCTGAATTGTACAATATGCTATGCTAGCTATGTTAGATTGCATTTTCAGTGATGACTCACCAAATAAACTTTACTTTTGCAAATGTCTTGCAATTGCTGCTGCTCTGCTGCTTTTTTGCGTATTTACTCTCTTTATTTTTCGCATTCTTTATGTACAAAAGAAAATTAAGAACCACTCTGTTTGATAAGGCGCTCTTGCTTTGTTACAGTACAATTCAGTCTATCCTATGCTGTAGCTGTAGATGATGTCCCACCCACGCCTAATAGTTCTCACTTTTCAGTTTTCCTTTTTACATGCAAGAGGGAGCTAATGTTTGACAGTTTGAACTGGTAAGGCTAATTAATGCATTGAATTCGTCCTGTGGGTAAAATAGTCATCTTTTCCCTTTGTAGATGGCAGATATAAATCAGCTAAATAAACCTCTTCCTTGTTGAATTACCTGTAGTTTGTTCCTGTATCTTTTCCCATTCCACTCCCCCCCTCCCCCCGCTTCCCCTGACTTGACGTTTATCAACCTTGCGTTGAAAATCTGCTCTGAAGACACGTGAAAACTAGCCTCGTGGTTTGATGTATGACAAAACTAAAGTTGCAGACGACTGCGATTCTTTTCAGGTCCTACGCGTACGTGATGTATGAAAGTTGGTCAAACATCTCATTCCACTAGGCATTGTTTAACTGAGTGAACTTGACTCTTACAAGCTGCAATTAACATTGAGTGACTATTAAGTATGAATTTTAATGGCTCTGTTTTTCTTTCTCGGATAGAATCAGGGTTTTACATAAATAAGTACAACTTCTCTATCTTGTACTGGAATGCGAGTCAGTCATGCGACCCACGGTTAGATTCGCGGGTGCGAAGGCTATTTTTAGAGCGGAATTTCCTGGGAAAATGTTGCACGAAAAAAAAGAAACTTTGTTGAGTCTTTTTGGAATCAATAGGACAATTTCCTCAGAAAAGAACTCCATCTATCGTCTTTCATAAAGCTTTTATTTCCGTTTGCTACACAGTTGCTGATAAAATACAAACAATCAACGGCATAAAAAACATTTTGCCTCCAATCGCTTCTGCCGTTTTGCATTAATGTTCTTCTGAGGTTTTCGCGAGGACTAAATCGGGCTAAATCGGGATATTTCCTATTCTGCACTTTCCGGATTGTGCGAACCGCCCTCACTGGAAAATTATTTTAAGAGTAATTGCCATTTCTGAAAGGAAGCTATTGTAGCCTTGTGATGTGTTGTGCGTATGAAGAAAAACAAAAAGTCCGGCAACAGGCCCAAAAAAATCCCGTGACTAAGGGAATTTTTAGTTCTGCCTTCAGTGGTGACTCTGTAAATTATGTTTGATCTTGACCCTTGAAGTGGGTCCTGGAATTTCTCGGGTGAAATCGGATCAGTGACGAAATGTTCGATAAACATCCGTCTCTTCCGAACACATTTCGTGACGTCACTGTCGAGATACGAAGGAGATGGAACAAAGATGGAACCCATATGGAGTAATGTCATTCTGAGTCGTCCTATACCAGCTAGCTCCTAAAGTATAGGCACTTTAGTCATTTGTTTGTATGCTGTGTATGTGCTTCTGTATCCAGACGAAGGAGGACCAATATTTCAAGAGGAAGGAAGGATTTAATAAGGAAGGAAAACATCCGTAACAAATCGTCATGGGCGATTGATACGAAATCGGTTAGTCTCGAAAGATGGTTTTAGCTTTTGGGGAGGCCGATCATTTATTTATCACATGACTCGAGTGTTCAGTTCTCCTTTATTTTCCCCGTCAATTTGAACAGAGATCAGTTTACCTCCTGTTGACTGTGGGTGAAGGATCCTGTTACTTAGCACAAGCTTGCATAATGCAACGACTTTCACCTTTAAAATGAAGATTCCGGCGATACCTTCTAGTACATTCCTGATGAAATGCAACCTGGCTTAATTTAATTTTTCCGACCTAGTGTAGGTGCAGTCACCTAACCCAAGAACAACGCTTATCTCATATAACAGGGTTTCGTATTGCGAGAGAATTCAACCGAGAATTTCAAATGGACCTCATTTATCCGGATGCCACATCTTTCTGCGACAGCTTCAGGCTGCTTGAGAGTTTGAACGGCGCTGGTGCGAGATCTACAATGGCGTTGGAAGACGAACCGTTTCAGGAAAATGTCCAAGAATTGCTCAGACTACTTTCTGCAATCAAGAGTAATTCAGCTGAAACTCACGTTGAGAGCAGCATGAGAATGCTTGCCGACACTTTCGACGATGAAGCTGATATCGTTGTGGAGGCCCTGGAAAGGGTGGAAGCTCATTCTACAGTTCTGTGTGCAATACAACAACATTTCCGCAACTTCAAAATTCAGTTGCATGGCTGTTATGTGCTCTTAAGACTCATAGAGCTAAGCTCGAAAATAAAGTCTGAACTGCAGGGGAAGCCGGATGCTCTAAGATTTATTCTGAAAGTTATGTCCAAGTATGCTGACAAGACTTGTCAAGTTGTAGGTTGTAAAATCATTTCTGCCTTGTGTACTTCTGCTAGTACAAGACGCGATGTGCTCTCAAAAGGAGCTGTAGATTCTGTTCTTTATGCCATGAGCCAATTTGGTGAAGATGAAGAATTTTACATCCCCGCGTTCGAAGCGTTGACTCGCTTGCTAGCAGACGACCTAGAGGTACAGGAGAACTTCATGAATATAGACGTGAAAAACTCTCGAAAGAAATCTTATCGCATGATCGTGGACATCATGGAGAAGCATGCCAAATCAGGTGAGTTAGCACTCGTAATCTTGTCAATTTCCTCTTTCTCTTTCAAAGGTAAACAAAAAGGGAGACTCAAATAGCTACACAGATTACTGTGTAAGGGTGACTCCATCAGTTGCGCCTTCTAGTAGTGAAATGTAACGATTTCTTTTTTCCATTGAACAGGGAAAGTTAAGCAGGTCGAGAGCAAGTCGCTCCATTTCTCATTTTCCTATGTATAATTTCCCAAGGCTTTGCAGCCGGTTCTAAGGGAAACCAACCAGTTGCCACAGTGAAATGGACAATTTTCAACCTGACCTGTTCAACTGGAAAAAGGGGTCCACCTCAAAAGACAGAGTCGTCTTTTATCCGGATACGTTTTGTCTGATTTAAAACCGAAATTTCCTTAAATTTAGGGGTTAAGCTAAAAACAAAACACTTCATATTATAAATCAATTTTGCATCTAACTGCACTAACAATTGTCTCAACCATTCACAGTTTCCTCATTTGGACTCCACTGTGCAGAAAAGACCTTCAGTTTGGTCATTTGAGCTTGTAATATTATTGTTAGTGCAAATAATGAAATATACATTTCAACTTGGACTTAAATTTAAAGTGTTTGTAATTTTACTTTCTATGGTGTGATTGGTTTTTACGCGCTCAGCGACTCTGGTAACAGCAGTTGCTGTAGTAAGCCTGATAAATAAATAAACGTAAACAGTAAACTTAATTTTCACATGCCAGGGTACATTTAGATTTCCATATTAAGAAGCTTTTGCTGTTTAATTACATAACATGTTGACTAGCGTGAGTGCGTGCTTAGTCATGTAATGTATACTTAAGCCCTGAATTTGATGATGCAATGTTCATTTCTTAATCTTGCTTATCATAACTGTGACACTAACCTTAATTTTATAGCATGGCGGGTCGCATGTGTATTTGCATTCAGAGGCAAAGTCATGGGACCATTTATTATTCTCTCTGAAATTATACATAGAGAAGACTTATAATTATAACGTGTCTGCAGACACGTATATTTTGTCATACGAATTTTTTGCTCCGAGTTAAATTTTTTCCTCTTTGAATGGCCTTAACTGGTAAGGTCATCAGACAGAATTTGGCGGACACTCTAAGAGCTTGATCGTCATACCAGCATGCATGTCCTAAGACAGGCGCACATACTTTTCATCTTTCTTGTCTTTTCTTTTTCTTTTCGCTGGAGTTCCAGACTTTCTTTTTTGGGGGGACGGGAGTGGGAGGGGAAGAGTGGGGTATGGCGCGTTTTTACTGTCAAAATTCAACATCACAAATCGAATGTCATCTTTTCAAAATGACCACCATAACTCCAATTCAATCAACAAACCTTTTCTAAATCGAACGGCATTTTCTCGTAACAGATGAGTTAATTCGATCGGATACTCTTCAAATTGACCAGTTTCCTTCTAAATCGAGCAAATTACATTGTTCACACTAAATCGATTAGGTTAATTCGATCAGATACTTTTCAAATTGATTAGATACCTTCCAAATCGATCAATTTACTTCTAAATCGATCACCATACCCAAGATGCTTTGCTGGTATACTGCATCCGCTGGCAAAACACTACCGCGGGCTCTTCAGTTTACACGTGGAGCGACCGTCGAAGGACAAAGCAAAGGTAAAATCTGAGTGTAATTATACTTTAATATATGTACCTAGAATATGATTTATTCATGAAAGTGACGCATGTTTCTTTAGAGGTTTTATTGTGTAATATCTCCAACGCATCGAATGCTCTTAAACTCGGATAAAACGGACACAAACAATCGCAAATCACTTGTGAACTCGATCTCTTTGCCACAATAAGCTGAAATTAATGCACCTATCAATGGTTTGCTCCAGGATGGGGGGGGGGAGGGGTAAGGCGGGCAACCCACGGGCATTTGACATCGTGAAGCTCTCCCAGGGAAGGGATTTTGACATCTGAGATGGTCTTCTGGGTTAGAAATTTAAGAGGAGATATGTGAAATCTGACATTCGCTAGGTGCCCAGGGGTGGGGAATTCGACTCTGGATTCCAAAAAATGTCAATTTCCCCTGGGGTTGCCCCCCCCCCCCCCATCCTGGGGCAAACCATTGATAGCTGCATAAGCTTACCACAAATATAGAAAACAAAATTCTTTCGGATGACGACGGATTTTCCAAAACACTACCAGAGAAAGAAAAAAGTAAAGATTCTGATAGTTAGAGTAAGCCTTCAATAAATGACTGGAAATAACAAGTGTAGTGGCTAAAAGGGGATGGGTTGGCCTAATGGGGGGGGGGGTACTCTGATTTATGGCCTATACAGGCATGTGCTGCTCAACAGGGCATGCTTTTTTGCCGACCTGACTTTACCTTCAAGCCACAGACGAAGTCAAGTGAGCACTTTGTATTCTCGAGTGTTTTTTATATGTAAATATAATATCTTTTCTATCATGCATATTGTCTGGAACAGGGTACCTATATTTCCAATGTTTGTCTGGAACAGGGTCGCAAGTTCACATTTTTTCTCTGGAACATGTACAGGGTCTCAGTGATTCGTCCACCCCCCTTGTCAAATTTTTGGGAATTCTCCCTCTCTGGGGAAGGAAAGTGAATATACATTTTGGGTTAACAATGGGGGCCTGACGTGTAGATGGCCAGGGTTTTTGTAGGGCAAAATTGAGTATTATTGTTGGTTTTACTTTTGTTCTTGTAACTGAAACCTTGTGGTAATAAAAACAAATATGAACTCTTTAAACAGGAAATGGAACAGGAACAGGAACAGGAAATATTAAGAGTGCAGTTGAGGGGTACATTATTGGATCTGTTGAGACAGTTAGAGAATTTGGACTCAGATGGATTAGACGCTGCTGTATTTAGACTTGAACAATTGGCATCTCATGTGCTTCGACTCTGTGATGTAAATCTTGTTGACGATGACATTCATAATTTAATTACTGACACTATTTCAAAGTTGCGAAGAGTCGAAGAGATCAACACCGATGCCCCCTTCGTGACAGGAGCTGTTTATTCTGGTCGGCCTGGACGCCCTGCCTTGGACATAAGCTATGATCAACTCGTGTATTTCTTAAATTTCGAGTTGTCAGTCCCTGACATTTCCCAAGCACTGGGTGTGTCACAAAGTACCGTCTTTAGGCGAATGAAGACGTATGGTCTTTCAGCTCGTCAGAATGTGGTTCTATCTGATCAAGAGCTTGAGGATAAAGTAAGAGAAGTCCTAAGAGAGTTTCCCAATGCAGGTTACCGCAGGGTAATTTCTCAGCTCAGTGTTAATGGTTTAAGACCAGCACAGCTACGTGTCAGGGAAACCATGCAAAGGGTTGATCCCCAAGGAGTGGCAGTGAGGTGGCTGCGTTTAACACCCAGAAGACAATACAATGTATTTGGGCCCTTAGCACTATGGCATATTGATGGCAATCACAAACTAATTCGGTGAGTCTTCATAATTTTTGTGGTGCTTCAAATTTTTTTTTAGGGTGTGAGTATGGGGCAGGGGGGGAGGGGGTAGTGCAAGAGCTTCTCAAGTTTACCTGTTATTACCAATAACAAACTGTGACACATATACAGAAACTTTTTTTAAAAAAAAAATCTGTTGGTATTAAAAGGAACAACATATAATTAAATTACACTTAATTTTAAATTCTAGGTGGAGAATGGTAATCCATGGAGGAATAGACGGATTCACAAGAATCCCCGTTTTTTTGAAATGTAGTACCAACAATCGGGCTGAAACTGTCCTAGATGCCTTTCTGAAAGCCACACAAGAATATGGATTGCCATCAAGAGTGCGGTCAGACAAAGGCGGTGAAAATACTGCTGTCTCACTGTACATGTTACAACACCCTCAGAGGGGGCCAGGGAGAGGAAGCATGATCACAGGTCGCAGTGTTCACAACCAGAGAATAGAAAGGTTGTGGCGTGATTTGTATGATGGGGTCTCTTACATCTATTACCACTTATTCTACCACTTGGAAGATAATGGTGTATTGGAACCATCAAACCCACAGCATTTATTTTCTTTACACTATGTGTACATTCCAAGAATTAACAGGCACATAGAGAAATGGAAAGAAGGTTTTGTACGTCATAGGATAAGAACAGCAGGCAGTAGAAGTCCTATGCAACTTTACATCCTTGGCCTTCTCAACTTGAGGAGCTCCCAGCATGTGGCTGTACGTAATGTTTATGAGCCTACTTCTCAGGTAAACATAGTGAAATTTTAAATCAAATTTGTACTCAATGTATGTGACCACAAACAAAAAACCCTCCCTTCTTTTTAGAGCTGCTTGATTTGAATGTTGACCAGCCCACATCTTGATCATTTATGTAAATAAACCTGGTTTTTGAACAAGTAAATGAACATTATCAGAAAAAGCTTGGCTACATTTTAATGAAAAGAATAGATAGATGATCTAACTCTAAAAAAGTTTGACCACCCTTAATTCACATTATTTTGTGAAGCTATTTCCAATCTGAAGTTGAAAAGAAGCCAGTTCTGATGATTGGATTAAATTCGTATGAGCAATCACCCTTTTGGCTCCTTTCTGTATCTTTTTAGATAAGAAGAATAAAGGGAAACTGCCTAATCTCAATTTACCTTTGGCATTAGGGACTGGTCAATAAGTAGAGGGGGGGGGGGAGTGTGGGCCGGAGCAGAAAGGGGGTGGGTCATCAGCTTTTGAGCCTTCGAAAAGGGGTGGGTTATGTAGTTTTAGTGTCCATCAGGGAAAATTAGGGTGGTGTATGTAGGGAATCACACTTTAAAAGCTGATATCTAAACTAAAACCTCCAATGCCTTACAGAATAATGAATTTTTTTAGCAACGGGGGTGGGTCATGTAATCTTCAACCCCCTATCAGGGGTGGGTCAGTCAGTTTTGAGCCAGAAGGAAGGGGTGGGTCACAAATTTTCAAGCCACCACTTTTCCAATTGCTCCGGCCCACCTCCCCTGGTACTTATTGACCAGTCCCTTAAAATTTTATCTTTCTTTTATCCCAGGAGGAGTTTGAGCAGTATGGAATTGACTGGGATGGCCCACTTCCACAGGAAGCAACTTTGGATGAGGCCATTGTGGAGGTGCCAGAAACTGGGTGCCCACTATCTCCAGAGCAGTATCAAGAACTTCTCAACAGCATTGACCCACTTAGAGAAAGTGAATCTTCCGGGATTGACATTTATATGGAAACAGTAACTTTTGTTAACACACATGTTGTAAATGCATCATAAGTTAATGTGGCTTGATCATATTTTCAATTTTTTAATTGACTTAATCCAACACAGTAACGGTTTTTAAGTATCCACTTATGTCTCCGTGTTAATACTTTTCACTCAATTCCAGCAAAGCTGAGTGGCTAGTGTACAAACCTTTGCAAAAAATTAACTTCAACTGTACTTCGGCTGTACTTAGAAACAGCAACTATAACAACTGTACCTGGAAAATTTCTGAATCGAAAATACAAGTCATGTTTGGAATCAACAAAGAATTCACTGGCTTTGTCAAATTAATTATAACGATGATGCAATATACATGTATAATATAGAGGAAACAATAACACACACTGTGTCCAATTATGACAATAATTTAACAGTTATCCATCATTTGATAACTTTCAAAAAAAGTACTTTTCTCTTAAAATATTATAAACATCTCTCTGAAAATATTATTGATATGACAGCTTTCGATTAAAAAGAATTTTTTTTTCTAAAAATATTATAAACATATCTGCAAATATTATTGATATGATCGACAGCTTTAGATTAAAAAGTATTTTTCTATCAAAATATTATAAACATCTCTGAATATATTATTGATATGACAGCTTTCGATTAAAAAGTATTTTTTTCTTAAAATATTATAAACATCTCTCTGAAAATATTATTGATATGATCGACAGCTTTAGATTAAAAAGTATTTTTCTCTCAAAACATTATAAACATTTCTTTGAAAATATTATTGGTTTTTTCTACTGAAACTACAACTTTAAAACTAAAACTAATAACTTTATAACTACAAATGACTCCTTTCATCTATTAATTTAAAATTACTTTATCTGAAAATGCGATTAAAAGTAGTCAACTTCCTTCAACAACTGATATACAAATTTCAATTTTTTAGATCAAGAAATGACTTATATCCAGAAACTTTGCTTGTACCATATACAGTGAACCATGACAAAAGTTCAAAAGCGAATAAAAATTGTAACTGAGTTAAATTAGTGACAAATATTTCGGAGTGAGAGAACTGGATTATGGGATCAATGACATCATTTACACAAAAGTTTGAAAGTCTGAATGCGGCTAATTTTGTATGTTAAGTGGTATTGTGAGATGATGCATTTCTACATTGTGATTTTAGGCAAGTCATTTTTCCCTGGATCTAGTTTTCTCAAAGATAGTCGAAAAGACAAGAGTCTGAAAATGGCATCAGCCAGTTAAATGGGAAAGTCACACTTGATTTTTTTTACTTCTGTTCAAATAATAGTCTTGGAATATTTCAAATATATGTAACAGTAACTAAGACTCATGGTACATTAAAATTTGGCTTTTTATCCTCCATTGCTACAACTAGACCTGTTTTAAATGTTTCGTAATCCTCCAAGTGCCGAGGTAGCTGTAAGGCCTGGAGACATGTGGATGCAAATATTGCATCATGCACTGCGTCAAAAGTTACAGTGATACCTCCTGCCGAAGGCACTGTGCAGGCTCCTGTTATAAAACGGAGTAATTGTAGCAGCTCTAAAGAGAAATCATGAGATAAAGACATTATCAAAAAATAATCAATGATGTAACTGATTTCATTCTTATGAGTCAATACACCAAGCAATTATTTACGATACCCATCTTGTATAATAATTTATCCTCACTGCATACCCTATTACAGTAGATTTATTTATGGGAGGAGTTACATGTACTGTGGCATCTAGGATATACAGTCGACAATAAGGGTAGCACCGTCGACTGGCACCAGGGGAGGAGAGCAGGTCAACAAAATCTTCCTCCACCAGAAAGCATGCAAAAATGACAGTCGTTGAGTTAAAAACAAGGAATTTAAGCCGAGCCGAAAAAAAAATGCACACCCAAAGGCAAGAACTTACGCTGTATTTTGAAAGGTTTAAATCTAATTCCATGATGCGCTTGTTATGTAAGCAGTCAGAATAGTAACAGATGGGCACTTACAACTCTTACAGAGAAAAAAAAATGGATAGGGAAGGCGTACCTGTGTTGTTACTCTCTTCAATGAAGCGAATGAACATGTCTTTTTTATCCTGGTGTTCACCTGCATCGGGAAAGATGAGCACTTCCCTCAACCTCTCTGGCGTTACAGAACCTTCATGATAAACAAAGAATGGCTCCAACAGCATTGGCCTAGCTTTCATTTCATCCAGTACACCTAAAATCTTGAGTCCCTCATGCAGATGATCCAACAACACTTTTCTTTTGTTGAGAACAAAGTGGCACATGATAAACTGTACAATTTCATCCTTGTTTGCCATCTGCATGTGAAATACAAATGCTGTTATGAAATGCATGTATATTGCACCACAATTACAGAATGAAATGGTTATATTAAGGTAAAGGATATCATGTTTGAAACACCTCTTTGGTGGGTTCTTTTCCACCTGTGCATTCATATTCCATTAAACACTCTTCTATTTGTTAGCTTTATTGATCACGGGGGGGGGGGGGGGGGGGAGAGAAGGGGCATTATGTCTGGAATTATATTGTAACAGCACCAGTCTAAGAATAACACAGCACATTTTTTATACTTGTTATACAGAGTGCTTCTCTTATTGCATCAAAGAACAAGGCTGGAGAACTCTTTAAATTATAAGAAGCAATTAGCATTGAAGTCAGGTGCTTGGTTTAGGCATTTTTGCAGCAAATCCTACCGTAAGACTTGTGGTGCACCCACTCTCTGACAGCAGGTCAATAAACTGTGGATCTTCGTTAATGAGGTTTATCTGCTCAGAGTCTGCAGCCATAATTATCTAGGAAAATGAAAATCAACAATCAAATGGTGATATAGCCATCAAATTGGTTGAAACCAGATGTTTAATAATAAACAGGAATATACTTGTACTAGGGTAATGTTGTGCACCCCCTCCCCTCCCTGTACTGGCAGCCAGTACAGCACCTTACTTCTGTGACAAGTTCGCTGTGGATCCCACTTTAACGAGCTGGTGTTTTCACTTTATACTAGTTTACCCTAGGCCTTGGGGTTAGCTTTTGCGATAGGGCTACACCTGTAACCCTAAAACTTTAGCTGGTTTCATTGTTTTGAGGAACAAAAGGTTTCCTTTTTTTATCGTTTGTGAAAGAAAAATTCCAAAGACGCGGCCAGCAAAAACCTTGTCTTTTTGCATGTGTTTTTTTCGAAAACGAAGGAAAGACCAGCGAAATGAAACACAGGACAGTGTTTAGCACTCGTAAACAAACCTGCATGCGAATTTTGGAGCTGTTTTGATAATGTTTGATTTAGCCAGAAACTCAAGGGGCCATTTTTACGTACGTGCCTTCAATTGGTATCAAAAATGTTATTTATTTATTTAATTTTTCTGGTCATCAGTTGTCATTTTTAAAGCCATGTACATGACCGGTCAAAATGATTGGCAAACCGTAACTTTGTCCGGACAAATTGTCACTTTGACCGGACATTGCCGTTTTACGGCCTTTATTTTGAGCCCTGAGAGTGGGTCTGGGCTTACCTTTCTGATGAAATCGGCTGCTGTGATATCTCGAACGTCGGATATGTTGGCATACGATATAGCTTCTGACACATCTTGATTGATAAGATACCAGTAACACACTGGTGATAGTCTCGAGAAGCCAATCTCACATTGCGCTATAGCATGTGCCATTATCCGCCCAACACATTTCATGAGCCCAGAAAAGGCTATTCTGGCATTGTACACAGGAACCAGTCGAGTGGGTGGACCCTCAAACAATTGGCAAAATCCGGAGTTCTTGTCGAAATCTGCAAGATTTGCAAACACTTGACCAAAGAACTCCCTTCGTGGTCCACCTGTGTCTATGGCCGGTTGATCAGTGAAGGTGATCCTTAGGGGGCGTGTCTCATCAAAACGAGGGTTCTTATATATGGCCATTGCATCACTTAAAATATCGGTGGGATCAATTGTTTCCTTAAGTGGTCGGCCTGTCAGTTTATTGTTGATCCTTGCTAGAACTGACTTTAAGGAGCTATCTGTCGGACAAAAAGAAAATGGAAAATAGTATTGGATACTTAACCTTTTTTCTGCATTTTTTCTTTTCTATATTAATATTACTGTGTGTTTCCAGAAAATGTCCATACTGCCCCAGCAGAAAGGTTAAAAGGAAAGGAGGGCTCTCAAAGACCAACAATTGTAAGGAAATATATGAAGCTTAATATTATTGGAATTTGCAGAGGGGGAGGGGTGTTAACAAAAAAACCTTCCACAGGGAGGGATGGTAAATTGATGGAACTACATATTTTTTAATTGCCTTAATTTGAATTATTCTATTTTTGATGCCCACTCTGCTTAATTCATTCTTCTAATGTCCTTGTTGAATTTGGTGCCCAGGTTTTGTATCTGGTAGCTATAGCCCCCTTAGCTTCTTCTGGGTATTGCATCACTTAAGTCAAATTAAAGCACCACAAATTTTTCCTACTTATAAAGAAGGCCTAGTAAAGCGTTAAGAGTGTGCTTGTTCCTTTTTTGTAACTGATTTTCATGAATCTGAATATTATTTCAACAGAATCATCACTCAACTAACATATAACACCGGTAACTAGCAAAAAACAACTTAAAACAGTTTAATGTGATTAAATAAAAAACACAAAATACAGTATATGTACTTATAAATTGTACCCTTGTCCTCACCTTCAGTCTTCTGTTCATTGTCAGCCAGCATATTTACCAAAAGGTCATCATCGTCATCACCACCATCAATATTATCAAAAGGAGAGTCACTGACAGCTAGAACATGAAAGCATGGTAAAATTCACATGAATGACAGGAATTTTTACTTGCACTGGGTGACAGGAGAAGTACCCCTTTAAAAGGTGGCTCGACTTCTAGACATTTAGTAAAATTCAGGACTTGAATTTGTAGCCATGAAATGTAAATAAACTGTAGGTGATATTTTTTCTATAACAAAAGATGGATGTCATACATGTACATGTTGTCTGTTAACACCTACAATTTGTATGCAACAGCATGCACTGAAATCTATCTAATAAACAATACATGTAGTGCTCAACAGGTTGATGCCATAACATTGAATGGCAGTACACAAAAAAGGAGAAATACAGGTTATATTTATGTCCAGATATAGATAATAGCAATGGTATATTGCGATGTCTGCATTTTGATTGGTTGACAGCCAATGGTATATAAGCTCATATACCATTGAGCACAGATATGGTAGCTGATATGCGTCAACGAAAACAGCTGGGGAGCTCAAATATTGCAATTCTTTGGGTGTTTTTAATAAAACAATTATTCCACTTACACTTGTTGGATATGAGATCATTATAGCCAACTCGGCGGTATGCGCCTTGTTGGCTATCTACCATCTCATATCCAACATGCGCTTGTGGAATAATTGTTAAATAAATTATTTGCACTCTTACGGGTTCATTATAGACTCATGGATATGGCTCACAATGAAAATGTTATTTAAAAACACTGGGATGGGTAGTGTTGATATAAAATATTTTTTTCTTCATATTTCATTGCTTTTCAGACAATATTTTAATTTTTGACCCCATTTGAATAAAAATAAGTATAACTGCCTTAATGTCTGAATGTATATAAAACCATGCCTGAATGTCTATAAAACCTTGGGCAAAATGTTTCAATTATAACTATTTCCAAATGTCCAGACAATTAAGTTATTATTTTTGAGAATCAGTCATGACTTACCATGTGGTGAGAGTCCTGCAGTGGAGTTACCACCTGTCAAGATAAAATTAAAAAAAGAAGAATTAATATTAGAAATAAACAGAGCAAAAAGTGGAAGTTTAAAACTTAGTATTACCTTCCGCCATCAAGAGGGTGTTGGCTGCCTCATTTACATCCCCAGAAGAAACTTGAAGCGCAGCACTAACAGTGTGATCAGGTACATTTGGGAAAAGGACTTGCAGCTCTTTAACTTTTCCTGAAAGACAAGAATATGTTGAAATGCTTAATCAGTTATATGTACTTCAGTTGCTATAGCAATAAAAAGGACGACACTTTGTACTTCAATACACATTTAATTGTTAGGTTGAGAATATTGTTCAGTCAAATAGATGGAAACCTTTCTGAATTGATTGAAAAAAACCAAGGTACATGTAGTTCTCCAACCAAACAAAAGCATTACTTCGAAAACCAAATGCCCAAAAAAATGCTTTCCAACCTAACAATGAGGCAAAACTCACATAAAAAGGTAAACATACCATCATTCTGTGGAGTGTCTGTAATGTCAATGTTGACAACTTCTGGCCCTGACTGATCTGTCTCTCTAAAAAAAAAATACTTAATATATACATATAATGCAGAATGACCATAATATTAATACTGCTGGATAAATCAAAGTGGTTTGGTAAAGGGTAGCTAGGTAGTCAGAGACAATGAAAAATTAAAATCAAACAAGATTAAAAACTTTTAACTTTAAATAACATGGAACCACAAGAACAGAGAAAATAGTAGGGGAATAACAAGAAAGTGCCAGCTACACATTTTTCGATGTGTGAAGTTATTGAATGTTAAATTTCTCAAGTCCCCTTAGCCCAAAAGCAATGTTGGAATGTTCAGGAGCTGTTGAATAAAATAAAAAATTTACATTCTATCAGGGCTGTGGAGGGGGAGGTTAAGACAATATATATATATTTTTTTCACCAAAATCAGCACTTTTGTTAAGGATTATAGAATTATAGGGCACCTTGGATCTCATAGTTTGGAACCTTTGGGCTCTTTGTAATTTTTCTAAGAGCACAGCCTTGGCCTGTACATTACCCAACTATGCATTTAAACGAGGTGGGTGCTGCAATGTATCATTCGATATTCAGTAACAACAGACCTCAAAGAAACCTTAAGGAAGACATAATTTGGATACAAATTATAAGACATAAAGGATAATACCTGGAGGCGGTAGTAGCTCCACTAGTACTGCTTCCTCCAGCACATGTGCATGTCTCTTCATGTTTTCTCAACAAGTCCATTGGAACTTGGGAATGGCAGTTTACACATGTCACTTTTGGGCTAATGGAGATCTTTAAAAAAGGTTTGATTAATTATTTTAGACATCTTTTAGACATATAGTGCTGTTAACTCATTCGTTTTTATCATTCCTTCATTGGTTTATTTATTTTTTTCTTTAATAAATAATTTCTCTTATTTATTATCATTAATTTTTCACTCATTCATTTCCATTGAAATTTTTCCCTTTCACTTTTTCACGTTTTACGTTTGTTTAGTAGTTTTAAGAAAACTTTAACAAAGCCTATTATTTAGCAGCCTGGGTCATGTAAAGGGGATACTAATGACTGCATAATTCTAAGGAGAACATGCACCCACCTGCAGTTGCTCCTGGTCTGAAGGTGAAAACACCAGGTCCTTCTGTAGGGGCCTTATATACCCCTTGGCAGATGCAATTGTGGCTTTTAGGTAGGGGACATTGTACCCACCAGGTGGCATCGATACCACCATAAGTTGGCGGTTGCCTCTTTCGCCGGTTCGTAGGATCTCATACCCTCCAGCTTCTTCAAGTATTGGAAAGGCCTCTAGAATTTTCTCATGTACGTGTTGGCTGTTTCCACCTTTGGAAAAGCAAATGCTTTTTTCCTCCAGACCAGCCAGAGCCATGGATACCTTCTCAAAGGCTGAAGGGGGAGTTGTGGCATTTTTTTTTTCTAATCAGACGAATGTCCTTGTCCAGGTATTTCTAACAGGAATGCTAAGTTTTTCCCCAGTTGATGTTGTCACCATGCGGCGTTTAGGCGCCGGCTGCTTTCCACCTTTAGTGCTTGAGCTGGCACGACTGTTGTTGGGTGCTCTATATCCAAAGAGTCTTCTATGTTCTTCGACAACTGTTGGAGGTGCCACAGGTGCCGCAGATGCCACTGGGGTCACATTTGACGATCCCTGTGGTCTATTTTCTAACTGGCTAACTGCGTTCAGCAGATTCTCTGCACATGTCTTGAGCAAATTCTTTGTTTCCTCGTCACCCATGGTCTATGTGAAAGAAATCTAGGGTTATAAAACACCAACAACAGGCCATCTTTTCTTTCTGTATCTTAATTTTATGATATTACATCAGTCAATTCCACCTGATGCCCATTTCCCCTCTTGGATAACAAATGCCCCCCCACCCCCCAGTGGGCATTTGTTCACCTTCTCTGTCCTTGTGGTGGGGAAATTGTTTACCCCAGGAAAACCCACTTAGTAGTTTCAAAACTGTGTGCACTGCGTTCCTCCGTGACAAGGTTTCAGATACGCATTCAACAAAGCTGGTGCGAGAAGAGAATCAGAATCAACTATTGTTTAAATGACAATAACACCTCAGGGCATCTGGATGGCATATCAGTGCCCACATCTTTGTCCAATTCATTAAAAAAGAAATGAATGCCATGGGTAGCCAGGGGAGGGGGGGATGGGTACAAAAGATGGAATTGACTGATGTACAATCAGGAGCCATGGCATAATATAACGACTCGTGTACTTATACTTCTGTTTTGTGTAGCTATATCAGCAATTAAATTTTGGCCATTATTTATCATTCAATCACTAGTAGGGTAACTGTTTTCAATTGAACAATAACTGAATCCCAGTATTTTACACCAACAAAATCTACCCTACTCTTTACAGTAAGCATTTCCCTCCCCTGCTCCAAATATAAACAATCAATCGTATACTTTCTTTTTTTTCTCTAGTAGTATTCTTAGAAAATCCGTCGTTATCCGAAAGAATTTTGTTTTCTATATTCGCGGTAAGCTTATTAAATTTCAGCTTATTGTGGCAAAGAGATCGAGTTCACAAGTGATTTGCGATTGTTTGTGTCCGTTTTATCCGAGTTTAAGAGCATTCGATGCGTTGGAGATATTACACACAATAAAACCTCTAAAGAAACATGCGTCACTTTCATGAATAAATCATATTCTAGGTACATATATTAAAGTATAATTACACTCAGATTTTACCTTTGCTTTGTCCTTCGAAGGTCGCTCCACGTGTAAACTGAAGAGCCCGCGGTAGTGTTTTGCCAGCGGATGCAGTATACCAGCAAAGCATCTTGGGTATGGTGATCGATTTAGAAGTAAATTGATCGATTTGGAAGGTATCTAATCAATTTGAAAAGTATCTGATCGAATTAACCTAATCGATTTAGTGTGAACAATGTAATTTGCTCGATTTAGAAGGAAACTGGTCAATTTGAAGAGTATCCGATCGAACTAACTCATCTGTTACGAGAAAATGCCGTTCGATTTAGAAAAGGTTTGTTGATTGAATTGGAGTTATGGTGGTCATTTTGGAAAGATGACATTCGATTTGTGATGTTGAATTTTGACAGTAAAAACGCGCCATAGTGGGGGGAGGATAGAAGGTTTCACCAGGATATTGAGTAGGCTCAGTCTCCAGCTGTGAGTGTCTCAATATGCCCGCGATTCTCGCCACGTTCACGGCTGGGCGCACGGGTTTGGTTATTGTTTAGACTGACCAATCAGGGACAAGCCCCCTGAAATTTGCGAGGCAGAATGTGAGCATAATTTAGCAGGATTTCACGCTATTTTTGATAATTATCCAAGATGGTGGACGCTGCAAGGATCGACCATAATTTTCCATAATTCTCAAGAATGCTTAGTCATACGCTCTTCTTGAGTTTGGTCTTGATTATTTCAAGGAACAACAGCGTCTTGCTATGAATTTGTAATGATGTCACAGACATGCCACTAGACCTGTGCGCCCAGCCGTGAAGGTGGCAAGAATCGCGGGCGCATCGAGACACTCACGGCTGGAGACTGAGCCTAGATATTGAGTTGCTCAACCCATTCTCCTCTCAACCAAGATTATGGTACGTTCATGTCACTGCTCTGCGGAGTTGCTATAATAGAGAAAAAGATGAAGATATGTAAAATTTTAATGGGATTTAAATTATTAAAACACCAATTTAATTATGTTCAGGAGCAATCTTGGATAAATGAGGAACCTTTTATTTGTATATTATCAGTTGTTCAAGTAATAGGTCAAAAACGAGTGCGAGTTCTTCATCAGGGGTTCCAAACACCGAGAAACAGATGAAAGCACAACGCCGAAGGCAGAGTGCTTTTATTGTTTCGAGGTGTTTGGAACCCCTGATGAAAAACGGAGCACAAGTTTTTGAGCTGGCTTCTCAAACTAGTGTGAAAATTTAGTAGAATTATTTCCGAAGAATAGGTAATTAGAAGGCGTGCTCAATAGGCTATTGTTTGCTTCTTATTTGTGGTAAATGAAGTGAATATTTCATATGCCGCGATGCAGGCGGGTTTTTTGGTAGATTAACATTACGCCGCGTGATGGAGGTCGAGTCCGGATCAGAACGATTTCGCGTTCCTAAAACTTCTTCTCAAGAAAATGTTCTGGTGAATGACACCGTTCCAGCTTCAACTAATTATAAAAACAAGTGGGCTGTGAGCATTTTTGCCAAATGGCAGAGGTTAAGAGAGGTTAAAGTTCCGGTATTAGATTGTGGTGGTCTCTTCAAGGACTACGATTTACACAAGGTTACCGCTCTGAGCACAGATATTGCCGGAATGGACGCTCTGTCTAAGAAAGAATAATATCTTGCCGTATTGTTGTTGCAAGTAATGATTGAAGCGGCAAATATACTGTATTTAGTGTTACGACTGATTAAAATTCAAGTTTCTTGATCAGTGTCTTGATCAGTTTTTGAACTAATCGAATGTGTCTTGATCGGTATGTTCATTGGATATCAAAATACATGCACCTGACCCAATTGATGCAAGCTGATTGGGTGATCAGCACATGAACAATTAATGAATTTGAGAAGCTATGAGTGCGTAATCACCCTTTGTAATGTCCAGTCACTGTAGCATAACATAGCTTCATCAGAGTCTTTAAACCTGGAGTAGGAGAGCGGCTCTGCCTGAAAGGGTTCCATTTTTATGCTTATTCACACTTTTTGGTTTTGGCTCAATTGCATTTCAAGTGTATTCAAGTGTTCCCTTTTAACAATAGAGACCTCCTTCAGCTTCAGGCTTTTTCCCCTTTACTGCAAACTGCAGTTTGAAATTAAACATTTGCCTTAAAGGTGAGGACAGTTTTTGATGTTTGGCAAGAGATGTTGAGAGGTTCCATGTTTGTTACTCTATTCACTCTCACAAGTTTACATAGAATGCCTGAAACTTCTAAATAATTAAAGTAAACAATTAAAGGCCATAGATTTGTAAGGGCCCTCCTTTTAGCCTTAAATATAGTCTTGCCTTGTTTGAGTTGTCAATAAAATGTTGCTGTATTCTTACTTCTAGAGGGGTTTTTTGTCTTCTAGAGGGACTTGTCGGCAGGACCAAGGTCATGTGACAGTTTTTTAATGTTTATGGTTTTGGTAATTGCAAAAAAAACTAGGAGCTAAATGTTTCTAATATGTTGGGAGCACTATATCTCATGTTGTTTCTTTTTGACTAAAGGAGAGATCCAGGAGCAAGGAGTTCAACTGATGTGTGTTCTAGCAAATTCAAACCAAAACTGCCGCACCATTGTTAAAGGAAGAACATTCATCGTGGCCCTAGAAGCAATGAAGAAACATGAAAATTGCCTTGGAGTGCAAGCTTCTGGGTGCCGACTGATGGTCCTTCTTGCAGCCTTTGAGCCCCACAGAGAAATTCTTGTTCAGCAGAATATTGTTCTTCCTATTTTACGTGCTCTACGACAGTTCAAGGCCAGTGCTGAAGTTCAGAAATATGGCTTGACTGCTTTAGCTCAGCTTGCGGAAGCACTGAAGGAGAAACTGCATGACAGTGAGTAACATATAGTGATGTGCACTTAATCACATTGATTGCATGTGTCTTCTGTAGGATGTTAGCTAAGGTGAGTGAACACAGTTTGTGAGTGCTTTCTGGTTTAAGTTCCTGAACCAAGTCAAGGACATTTATGCAGGCAAATGAGGACAAATGTAATTACTGATTTTGTGCAAATAATTAAAACATCAAAATATTATCTTTTCTGGTTATACTCGTAATTGTCAATATTAGGTGCTCAGACAAGTAGATAGCCAAATTGTGTTCACCCACTTAACTGTAAGTCCCTTCTTCTTCATCTTTAGCTTTTTAAGTACAGTTTTACAACACAATGTTATGTGCTGTTTCTCAAGGAATACATCACTACAGCTGGACACGAGAAGTATTTGCTGCAATGACAACCCATTGTGACAAACCAGAAGTCCTGCGTGTGGCATGCTATGCCCTGCGAGAATTGATTGATGTTTGTCATCAAGTGCTTGATGAAGTTGGTGATGAGCCAGGTGATAACACCATACCCTTACACCGATGCAGTATGGCTGCTCTGATGCTGCACTTGGATGACCCAGAGCTATGTCAGGAAGCATGTCAAGTCTTGGCGGCTGTTGTCAATATCTCTAGCTCTCTGCGAGAGGTACAACACTGAGATATTTTACCAAAAGCTCTTAGCTGGGAAGTTACCTTGTGAAGGAAAATCGCCCCAGTTGTTTAATAATAACTCTAGGGTTTTTTGTGGGGAAGATGTCCTTAATGTCTTTTTTTAAAATGAACTTCTAGTTTTGCCTTTAAGGTCTTGATAGCAGGAAAAAATTTATGCTAAAAGGTGCAATATAAGTAATATTATTATATGGCTATAGCTTCTACATATATAATGCGCGCTGTGATTGGCCAGTACTTGGGGCCAGGTTTTTCCGTAATGCCCACGGGTATTACAAACAATGTTAATGCCCATCAGGTAAAGCGGGAATATAGAAAATGTGAAAGTACATCGATTCAAATAGTTCAAATAATTTGAAGCTTATGCGGGTATCAGCGGCCAGCCCGGGGGGTAGACCCTCAGGCAACCCCAGGGGAACCCACGGGCTTGGTAGGGGATTTGTGGCAAAAATATTCCCCCGGAGACAGGGGCATTAGTGCGCTTTCACATTTTTTGGGCAAAGTCCCCGGCGATCTACCCACGGGATTTGCTAATGGTCTGCTGTCACGAAGTTCAGTGGTAATTTTAATATCCCATGGTGTGGCAAAACTTCCCGGGGATCTGCACACGGGATTTGCACATCGTCTGCTGTCACAAGGTTCAGAGGTAATGCATCTTTCGGAGTCTTCACTTTCTGAGGGTCTTTCTGAGGTGAGAGCATTTACTAGTATTATCATTCAAATTTGCAAGTATAATCGAGCCATCCTCCAATGAATAAAATACCTCAATGCAAGAAAAGGATTCAGGTAAACAGAAAATTGTGATACCTCTTGCTACTCTTTGTAATTTTCTGGGTATCATATTGACGTTTTCACGGTACCTTGAATTGATTTCACATACTATAATGTTCTCTTCATTTGGGAAATCTTGTGCCCCTCGTTTGACACGTTTTTAGTGGCGGAAATCCCATAATGCCCTTCTCCAGAAAAAAAATCCTGTGTTTACATTGCAATGTTGAAATAAACTGCTGGTTAAACTTTATTTTGAGGTTGTTACTGACTTCACTGGTACTGTGTTTTCTTCTCAGAGGATGCTCAGAGGAAAATATTAAAACTTTTGGAGACCTTCTCTGCTTGTAGTTGGAACACGGCATTAGCCCGGGGGTGGGGATATTTGTTACAAGATTTTAGCCCTAACCCAGGGGCTTCAACAAGCATTTGTTAGGGCAGTCTTTGCAAATGCCCCAGGGTGCCTGGGGGTTGCCCCCCCCCCCCCCCCCAGGATGGCCGCTGATACCCACATTAATGAAAACAGAGTTTCTTTGAAAGTTCTGGCTTTTCTTGTGCGATTTAATTTGTTTTTTTGTGAAATTAAACTGCTGAGTTTTGAATGCTTACCTGTTATCTGTTTCATTCATCACAATCTGCCACGCCTCTTTTTTCAAGTAATTAAGTGTTAGGCACAGCCATGTAATAACCTTCTTATTAACTCTCACTAGCTCTGGACTGTACTGGGAGAATATAACCCTCAGTCTCTCCTGTATGGACCTCGCTTCACTCGGTCCATACCAGAAAGACCTCGGGCAATATTCTCCCAGTACAGCCCTCGCACTCAGTTAATAAGAAGTAATTATTAGTAGTATTATTATTGTTCTTATTAATTCTAAGGAAACACACAACACTTATCAATTTTGAAGATGTGTGTCCATGCTTACTGGCAATGACAGTTGTAACCACCAAAACGTGTCTTCAAAATCAAAACGTGTTGTGGGTTTTCTGAGAATTCTAACTCATAGTTTATTTTGTTGAATTTCAAACTGCTGCTTTCTGGTAAAATCCTTTCCCAGAAAGCAGCAGTTTGATGGGTTTTTTTCTTGCTGTGGTATTGAAATTTCAACAATATGCACAGGATAAAATGCTACCATATTGTATTATTATCAAGTTTTTACTGTCTCCAGATTCATTACAGAACTGAGGTTATTCTTAGTGTAAATAACAGCCCTTATTTGTGCAAGTTGTTGAAGGGGAGTATGCTTCTCTTCATTTCTAATATGCACAAACATACCCAAACCTTGCAGTCTCTGATTGTCTGTCTTCTGATGAATAATTGAAATTACACTTTTCAGTCATTGATATCCAAAGGATTGTACTTGCACATTATCCGTGCAATGAATCAACATGACAGAGATCCAGAGGTTCAGAGGTGGGGCTGCAGAACGTTGCGTGGATTGTCTTTGTCTGGCTGCGGTCACAAAGAACTCATGATCAACTGTGGCGTGTTAGAGCTTGTCTTCAGCTGCACTCAAAGGTAACATCAGGTGCAAGTCTGATCACTGGGAGTGATAATACAGAGCTGCAAATAACTGTCGGTCATCGGACAATGTCTAACTAAAATTGGCCCTTGTCCAATGAAATCTTAACTTTGGTCGGACATTATGTCTGGACAAATTTTTTTAGCAAATAATAAGTAAACAATATGAGAAATAATTATTTCAAAAAGACTTCCACTTAGACATAGCAATGAAACAACACGTCCGACCACATTTCTGTTTTGTCCGACCAAAATGGAGACTTGGTCGGACAAACGTCCTTTCAAGAAAGAAAAACTATTTGCAGCCCTGTAACATGACTAGTGACCACTTACAAAACTTTCATTATTATTGTTGTTATTTCTATGCCTCTAAGCACAAAGTTGGACATCACAAAAGAAACATGGCCTAATTTGCTATCAAAAGTCACATGCTTTGTCATAAAACATTTGAAGTTTGCCTGACCATTACAGTCAATTCTTGCCTTGCAGACACCTTGCTATTGCAGACACCTCGCCATTACAGATACCCTGTTATTACGGACAGGAGCTCAAGTCGCAGGGAATAAGAAATTACTGAAAACAAGTTGCAAGCCAGGGCTTGTTCAAATGTGCATACATGTACAATGTATTTCCAGCCCTGTATTGAAACCAAGAACAGCTTTCTTATATGACAATTCTACTGTAAATCTTATTTTTTAATCAGCATTGTTTTATGCTAGAATGACTTACTTAACTTCTCTCTCTCTTTTCCCTGTAGACTTGCAGATGAAGTGCGTGTACAAGAGGAAGCCATTGCATTGATTGCTTGCTTGGCAACAGATGTAGAACTTGTCTGGCATCAAAGTGCTGTTGAAGGAGTTCACAGCATGATTTTAAAGGCCATGAACTCCTTTCCAGATGAGATGTTCTTGTCTGAGATCTCACTCGAGGCCCTGGGTGAGTTCTTGCCCTACTTCAGTCAACCAACAATCCAATCCAGAGAAAATTTCAGACAGTTTCTATAACAACTGGCATGAACATTCTATGGAGAGATTTGTTATACAAATTGGTAATTTTTGAGATCAAAAGTCAAATTCAATTTTTGCAGTTTCAGTAAATCATCAGTGTCATAAAGCATGTTGATGTAACATCCTAAAAGGTTATTGTTAGCCAGGCCAAATCAAAGGTCTTCCTGGCTCAAGGAATGCAACTGTTGTTCTTACTTACAAGTGCAGAGTGCAAGAAGAAGGGAAGAGGGAAAAGGGCGAGGGCACCCTCTCCCTTTCCCTCTTCCCTTCCTCTTGCGCTTTGAATTCACAATTGATTTCTCCCCTTTTCCCTCCCCTTTCCACACTTGCCGTGCAGGCTAATACTTTCTCTGATTTGTGATCATGAAAAACCTTTCAATGCTTACACTTCTTTTATTTTTCAGGTGTGCTCACTGCTGCAGAGGAGATTCCTGATCTTCTAGTATCCAAAAGCTCTGAACATGGTGGTGTGGAAACCATTTTTAATGCAATGAACAAGCACAAGTCAGAGGCACCAATCCAACAAAAAGGGTGTATTCTTATTCAAGTATTGGCACCCTTGTTGTCTGATGCTCATTGCCAAATGGCAGTGTTGGCTGTCATAAATGCCATGTGTGAATTTCAAAATGATAGAGGTGTGCAAGCAGAAGGCTGTGTAGCTATGTTTGTCATTGCACAGATGGATACAGGAAAGAGTGAGATGTTAGTCAACAACTGTGCACATGAAAGGCTCTTCTTCATAATGGAGAATTTCACTGAGGATCCAGAGCTTGTGTATTTGGCCAGTGAATGCATTTGGTATTTGGGCTGGGAACGAGATCTAAAGCAGTCTATGTTGCTTTCTGCATCTGCTGGTGGACTTCTGAAAGGAGCTGCCTGTTTGATAAAGAAGGGGGCTGATGTGAATGCTGGAGATGGAGCGAACACACCACTCTGCTCTGCTTGCAAGAATGGAAACGAGGAAATGGTGAGATTTCTTTTAGCTCAGGGAATTACAGACATTCAAAGTGCACTCAAACTTTCTCTTGAGATGGGTCATGCGAACATTGTGGGACTGCTTCTTCAATATCTCAGCCATGACAAGGAGGCTGGCATCATTGCGTTTAGAAATCTCAATCTGGGTGATTTGCAACCAGAATGGATATCACCATCTCTGACTGGTCATAAGTACTCTCCTCCCATTCTTGATGCTGGCTGGACTGATCATCTTGATGATGCTCAGAAAACAATGCAACTCAGGGCCACTCTGATTAGCCGCTTGTCAAGTGAAAGACTTGAATTAAACCCACATGAGGTTTTGAACTCCAGTGAAGGAGATTTGCACTCTGACTGTGTGAGTGACACATCTGGTGCAATTGTTAATAAGTCATTTAGCCTTGAGTCAATTGATGATTCAGATTCAGATGACTCATCTGACGATGAGTTTAGTGTTCCTGAGTTAACAGATGAATCCCCATTACGAGCTCGGAGTATCAGCGGAGCTTCCTTCCCTTACAGCTCACGCGATCCCCGCATTGTGTCACCCCACTCAGACAAGAACTGTGTCATTTTGCCGAGAAGTCCACACAGAAGGTCATTTGAAGAACACCTGCCCAATTGCCAAAGACCTGTGTTGAAGAGACGTGCAGTCAGCGATGTAACACGTCCCAGTTTGGATGCCATTTTGTCTGCATCTGAAACGAGTAAGGACCAATTACGGCCACACACCAGTCCTGGACTAGTTGACCCAATCATAGAATCTGAAGATGTGCCACTTGGTGTGTTCAGAATGCCTAATCGTAGCTACATGTACAGTTGGGAACAGCAGGACAGTTTTAGAGAAGGACGTGTCAATGATGAATTTGACAGTGAGAATTTTTCGTCTCTTAGAAGATCTGTGACATATAGTGATTTTGGATCAAGACAAAAGCGAAGGCAATCCATCCGGGCCATTTCTGCTAATGCAACAGTACGTTTGATAGATCTTTCCGGAAACAACATGGAGTCCCTAGAGTCATTTGCGGAAGCATCACCGGAACTTCTTGCTCATCTGGCAAAAGTTGAGAAACTAGATTTAAGTCGTAACCAGCTTTTGCACTTTCCAGTTGTACTCTGTGATGCAATGCCTGATTTGCAGTACGTGAACCTATGTCACAACGAGTTTTCAGTTTTTCCCTATGGGCTTGTTCAGGGAACTAATGTCAAAGTTCTGAACTTGTCACATAACAAGATCAACATGTCCTCGCATCGTCCAAAGTCGGTTCAGGGTGCTGTTATGCTGGAGAGCTTGAATTTGTCACACAATGATAACAGCTGCCTTCCGGAGTGGTTTGGGTACTGCTTTCCAGCCTTAATGAGCTTGTCCCTGGTAGGAAATAACATCAAGAGACTGCCAGGCTCTCCTTTAAAGCTGTGGCGACTTAAAACGCTGGATTTGTCAAGTAACCATCTGAAAGAGATTCCATCTGAATTCCTGGCGGAATGTTTTTCTCTGGAAACACTTGTGGCTTCAAGCAATTGCCTTACCTCATTGCCTGAAGTAGTAGCTGCCTCCTTGACAAATTTAAAGACAGTTCGGCTGAACAAGAACAATCTTGGAGAGAAGTCATCAAAAAAGCAGTTCTCAATCCCACGATTTCTTCTTACACTTCCCAATGTGAAAGTTGTAGACCTTTCCAGTAACGGTCTGGAAGACATCCCACCACCCATTTCTTGGGCTACACAGCAACTGAAAGAGCTTGTTCTTGCCGATAATAAGATAAGAAAGCTTTCCCTGGATGGCGCAGAGAAGTGGGAGCATCTTGAAAGGCTCATCCTAAGTGGAAACAACTTGAAACAAGTACCCAGAGGAATTGGTGAACTGACATCTCTGACGTCCCTTGACCTAAGTCACAACACTGGCATCACACATTTACCAGATGAAATGGGGAGGTTGTCCAGTCTTTGGGATCTTCAGTTGTTTGGTCTCAAACTTGACTTAGATTCAGCCATTCTCGAAAGTAAGGCTCAGGAGCTCATTGGATTTCTCCACTCCAAACTCAAGAATTCTGTGCCTTATTATCATATGAAGCTAGTCGCTGTTGGGCAGGCTGGACGAGGAAAGACAACCTTGCTGAACCAGCTGAAGGAAGACAATGCTACAGGGCCACATCATGATATCATGGTTAGAGAGTGGTGTGTCAAGGACACTAAAGCCGAGTGCAAGATGTGCCACCGTAAGTGTGTAAGCTATGTCATCAACACTTGGGATTTTAAAGGCCGTGACGACTTGCACAGTGCTTATCAGTGCCTCCTGTCATCACGAACTCTGTTCCTGGTTGTCTATGATGTAAGTAAAGGTGTCAGTGAGATTGATGCTCTCAGGCCATGGCTCCTTAACATACATGCGTTTGCTCCAGATGCATCCGTTATGCTCGTTGGTACTCATAAGGATAGAATTCCAAGAGATGAGGTTGATGATGTACTCAGTAAGATCAAAGAGAAAGCCCTCAGTAGATGCGCTGGTCCTGGCTTCCCCCAGGTCAAGAGTCATGTAGTACTAAACTGCACTCTGGAAACCTCAGGAGTCAAGGCACTGCGACACAGGATTATGCAGCTCATTACAAGGTGCAAGTGCAAAGGTCATTCTTTGGTGGCCCCAGTAGTACCACAGAATTTCATTGATCTTCAAAAACTGATCTTGGCCCAAGTTCCAAAAAAACCTGAGCCACCCATCCTCAGAATGGCCAATGTTCGAAAGCTCATTCAGGAGAATGAGCTACTCGTGGATGATAAGGAAACTGAGCAGGCCATCAGGTTCATGAATGAAATAGGTATGTTTTGGCTGAAAATAATTTTAATACATTCTGAAGCAGACGTGGGAAGCCAGTTAAGAGAATAATTATTCATCTTGAGGATATTTTTTGTCAAATTGGCAACAAAAATTTTGCAAGCATAAGTAGACGCTTTTGTTACTGAGTAGGTTGAAACGCTATTTAGGATACTCAGTCGTTACAAAATGTTTTTATTTTGCTTGTGCACAAGGTGGTATAAAAAGGTAAAGGACTGTCGTGTGATTTTTGATGAAAAGAAAGAATGGCCATTGAGCAACACCTATACTCTTACTTGTGCTGACAAGATATTCTCTTTAGAGCGGTTTTCAATTGAGTGTCGAAAGTAATTCGTGTTTTGCTTTGGTTTTGCTTTACTTCGCTCTGTGATTGGTTAAAACCTTTCGCGCCACTTTCTCGACCAATCAGGAGTAAAACTCAAACCAATCAGTCGCGACTTGCTCGCGCTTGCACGCGTTTTCCCGCGCTTGACGCCGGTTACATGTATTTGCTTCGAGTTCTGATTGGTTGATTGGGTAATTTGTGTTTGTTGTGATTGGCTGGGGTAATTACTTTGGTTTTGGTTTTACGACACTCATTTGAAAAGCGCTCTTTAAAAAAAAAACAGGACTGCTATTATGTCACCTGAATAAAGGTAGCACAAGGTTTGCAGAATTGTACACTCATATGTTCTTTTTTTTTATCATTTTGTCTGCTAGGAGTGCTGGTCCATCACGATGATCCATCCTGCCATTTAAACAACCTCCTTTTTGTTGATCCCAAATGGCTGTTCCATCTACTGGCTCATGTGGTGACAAGGAAGGACAGTAAGAACACCAGTGGCATCGTCAATCTGGAGGAACTAGAGATGTTTCTGCGAGAGGGAAGTGGAGAAGTCAAACTGCGTTCAGAGTTGATGCCACAGATAATAAGGTGAGCTTCTCTGGCTGATTACCCTTGAGACTTGTTGCTCTAAGAATTGAAAGCATCTCTCTTTGTAAATTGGGATTTCATCAGATATAAACTTTCTTTTCTAACATTTTAAAGTCTAAAAATTATTATCCCCGGTACAAACTAAGCCTCATGCTACTGACAAACTGAAACCACACTTGATATTTTCAACATTAGCGGTCCTGGCGTGCGTTTCTCAAAAGCCCGAAACTTTTTGGGTCGATTTCGGGCACGATTTCGATTTCGATTTCCAATTCATAGTGTATCTTGAAAACAAGAAGTTGCTAAGCATGAAATTTTGCTATAAGTTAAACACTTCCTATCTTGAAAACAAGCTAAAACACAGCTTTGTAGAATGAGATGGTTCACATTTTTACGAATGGCCTTTCGGGGCTTTCAAGAAACGCGCCCCTGCAGGATGCATACGTGTCACAAATGAACCTAGTAAAAAGTTGTTTAAGTTACGATGCATGTGCCTGTTGCTCAGTCATTACAACATCTGACCGGTTTGTGGCAGCTCATATTGGGCTCAATTCTCAACGGGGACTTGGATTTTGTCTTTGTAGTAATTCCCTTGCTTATGACAAACTACTGAAAAATAGAGTTTCCTTTACGTTTTTTCTTTCCCAAAGGTTGCTTCAGCACTACTGTGTTGCTCTTCCACTAAGGGACAACAAATACCTGTTGCCGTCTTTACTCAGCACCAAACAACCCTCAATCAGGATTCCAAGCACCCTGCAGAATGCTTTAGTAAACCGAGTGTACACCCTGGCGTATCTGCCCCCAAGTTTCTGGCCGCGCCTCATCGCCCGTGTCCAGACCTTTGTTGTGAACTTGTATGCAGATCACCAAGCCGTGCTTGAGAGCCCACGGGAACCACAAGTGAATCAGTGGAATGAAGGGGTTTATGTGTACTGGTCAGACCAAGCATTTTTTGTAATCTCACATGGCTTAACCAATCCCAGTGCTGAATCTGTGGTGATTACAACACCAAATACAAGGCATGGTGCCAGAATTCTTTCTCATGTAGTGGATCATTTGGATTCCCTGTTGGAGGAATGGTTTTCAGAGTTGTGGTGTAAGTGTTTATCGTACTTTATTCAAATTTTATTAGCGCTCTTAATCACTGAGTAATCTACTCGTATTTTATCCAGCGTTAAATTTGAATCTTTGATTTCCAGGTGGTGTAGATCCGCAAGACGGCCTTCCACTAATAAAGAGACAGGCTGGTTGTCCTGTGTGCGTGGGTGATAAAGCTCATACATTCGACCTTGAGTCCATATCTCAGACCAACACAATCGAGTTCATCATGTGCCCCAACACAAAATTACTGGTTGCCCTGCGCCACATAGCCCCTGATGTGATCATGGAAGATGTTGGTGAACATTGTCGGATTGATGAGAGTAAACTGGTGCTGAATAAATCACGTGCGTCGTTGCTTGGTGACGGCGCTTTTGGGGCTGTGTACAGGGCCTCCTATGACGGAAAGGCTGTTGCCTCCAAGGTTTGTAATTGTAGTGTAACTTTGAGGCTTTCTCTGTAACAACACTAGTCAATTTCCTTTTTAAAGGGTACACCTTCAAGCAGACATCTCTCCATGATGGGCATTTATTTAAAGTGGACGCTTTTCTTACGGTAAAGCAGTTATCTTAAAAAGTGGACACTTCTCAAAGGGTAAAACAGATACGTCTGTTCGGGAAAAAACGTCTGTAAATTGGACACATCTCGAACGGGTACACCATTACACTATAAGATAACTCTTTGTAGGAGATGAGACAACTCTCTGACGCAGACACTGCAGTCTTAAATTAACGCCTACAACTTACAGTGTACATGTCAGTAAAGCAGACACCTTTCTGTATCATATACCTCTCTCTTAACCCTGCAGTTAGTAACATCACACATACAACTGTAAGTGGTTTGAACCCAAGAGGCATGTCATAGGTCGGTAAATTATGATCGTCCGGGTGAATGTAATCCAGAGAAGGACTGTTTGTGATGACATTGACTGACGTTTCGACAACCCGGCGAGTGAGCGGGATGTGGTGTACCCATCACCTTTTACAGTCTTCACAGCCAATAACATCACGGCTTAACTAACAGACGACCAATAACATCACGAGATCGTCGACCAATCAGGACAGCGACCAGAGACTTATAACATCCACTGAAGATTCACAGTTCACTTGACTCTGATGATAACTTCCACTCAGGTTCTCGAAACGTCAGTCAATGTCATCACAAACAGTCCTTCTCAGGACTACACTCACCCGGACGATCATAATTTACCGACCTATGATCACACATACATTAACCGTATTTTTAAGGGGTTGAAGTGGTTGTGTTCAATCCCTTACACACTATGTTATTTCTCTAGGTGTTTCATTCTGGAAGTGAGATTAAGCCTCATCGCTTATTACGTCAGGAAGTCATGTTCTTACGAAATTTGCATCATCCAAGTATCATCAATATGGTGGGCGCATGCGTGAAGCCCTGGGCACTAATAATGGAGTTGGCGCCTTTGGGATCCCTGAGCACACTGTTGAGCAGCAGGCAGGCACTTAGCAGAGGAATACAACACAGAATAGCACTGCAAGTAAGTAAACCCCTGGATGAAAGACAAAATACGCATTTATACAGGGTCAGTCTCTCTCTGAAGTTAATTGTTCGGTTAACTGCTGAATTTTTAAAATAAAACAGTACACCGAGTTGTGAACAGTTCATCTTCTCACTAGTATTTTTGTGAATATTTTACTTCAGAGTGAGACTAACCCTGCGCAAGTGCGTCTTTAATCTTTTTATCCAGCAGTCTTGGCGAACTCGAAACTGGACTATAAAAGTATTCCACTGTGGTGTAATTTTTATGTGCTCGTCTTACAGATTTTTGACGATTGACGGTTATAGTTTTTTTATTTTACGGTTGACGGCTATGGAAAGATACTTCCCTCGACGGTTTTAAATTTCGAGTATACTGTTGTGTTTAGGGGTAGTTTTAGTCAAAGTTCGCTAACACTATAAAAAATCCTTTAAGTTATGGCAACCTCATCTGTAATGAGGTACTTACTGATTAGTTACTTCAAAACATTCTTTGAGAGCTGGAAGAGCTGCTGAACGACCTGACGTCGTTGATTTGAGACCGTTTGACGACAAAGAGAAACTGTTTCCGTTGACGGTTAACGTTTAATATTACCCGTTTTGACGGTTAACAGCTAAATTTCACGGAGGCTTTCGTGTTTGTTGACCTTATGAACGTTAAAAGAATTGTTTGCGGGAAGGAATGAGCTTAATCTTTCCGCAAAAAAAAACAAACAAGCAAATAAAGCCGATCAAGGTCACATCCGTATACCAGTAGAAGTCGCCTGACGTTGGAAACCTTTCATTGTTAAGGGAGTCAAATTAGGTTTCTGTTCACTAATGCAGTGTTCTCCATAGTTTTCAGGGTAACAGGTAAACCAGTTTTCTAGACCGGTAAAGCAGCTCTCTCTACCCTGGAGTGGAAGTGTCGTCATGAGACCTGGAATGTTGCCCGCCTGACACTAGACTCACACGTGTCTCGAACACGTTACAAAATGCTTGATGTTTGCGATTCCTGTTACAAGGAACGTACTAACGTGCAGGCAAACATTCAGAAGAAAAAGATTAAAGTAACCTAAAAAACGTTCGGAGAAGTGCCTAAAAGATAAGACAAATGCTATCAGCACCTTACGAATAAACCTGAACAAACCAACATACGGATAAACGTGGAGAAGATAACACTAATATCCTATGACAATGCTAACGTACGGAGAAATGTCAAGGAGATACAACTAACAACATTTTAATTAAGAATATACTAACATACGGACGAGTAAGAGAGCAATAATGCTTTTGAATGTTCTAACGTACGGAGAAATGTGGACAGTCGTGAAGAAAAGACCAACACTGGCGAACATACTTAATCGCACGGAAAATGTCGAGAAGGCTAATACCTTAGGAATGTACTAGCATTCTGAGCAACTTTAAAAAGATACGACTAACATCTTACGAAAGGTAGAAACATGCAGAGAAACGTTGAGAAGATGAGACTATTATATAATGAACTTAGAAACGTCGAGATCATAAAACTTCGTCTAATATTGTACGAACGCATGGACAATGAGAAAAGTTACTAAGACAAGACTGACGTGGTATGTTATACGACTGACATAAATTTTATCGTAATACAATCCGATAAATTAATCTTGTCACAATCCAAATCTGTTGGATGTTTCTAATCCGGGCCTTAGTATGCGCTTCTAACCGGTAACAAGCGGTAACAAGCGGTAAATTTTACCGGTTACCGCCTGATAAGGAGAACACTGCTAATGTAGAATGTTATGCGTTTGTTGCGCTTTGTAACTGGTTTTTAAAAATTGTACAATATGTTCTCTGACAGTCAACACAAAATTTTTGCCATTGGCCAGTGACTTGGGTAATATGCGATAGTCTGCATGAGGGTTGGCGCTCAAATAAAAGCAAGTGTTTGATTTCGCTATCATTTAACCGCTGCTAATAACCAGCTAATCGTTGTAACTTTCTCCTCACAAATATTACTTTATGTATTTCAGGTAGCAGAAGGCTTGGCGTTTTTGCACCATCACATGATTGTGTATCGCGATTTGAAGCCCCATAACATTCTTATTTTCTCCCTTTCCCCTGTTAACTTGATCAACGCTAAGATAGCCGACTTCGGCATCGCTCGTTACGCTACCCGCTGCGGCTTAACTGCTGCTGAAGGTAACTGAATTTTATTATCTCATTGAACATCTTAATTAGTGAAGAAAATATAGTTGTCGCAAGTACTTTTATCGCAAGACACATTGAAAACAAGTTATTCTTCGAAACGTTAATTTAACTATAAAGACTGAAAATTAATCAGCGCTTATTTTTCAATGGACTCAAAGAAATCGGTTTTCAACCGTTTGTCGAAGGTAATTCGTGTCTGTTTTACTTTTTTCCGTGGTTACGTCTTTTTTTTTTTAATGCATCTTTTCCAACCAATTAGAAGACAGGTCAATTAACTGTTGTGACTGGTCAGGAATGTTTGTTTGGATTTGGGTTAGTTATTCTCTAGTGAAAACCATTCTATTTAGCAATAAGCTGTCAGTTTCGATGAGGCCTGCGGGCCAATCCAACTTCTCTATTATAAATACTAATTAATTATTACTCCATAGGTACGGCAGGATATCGAGCACCGGAAGTTGCGCGAGGCGACGTCACCTACAACACAGAAGTGGATATGTACTCGTTCGGAATGTTCCTCTATGAGCTCGTCACTGGTGGAACGAGGCCGTTTGAGGACCTCCGCTTCCGCCATGAGCTGGACGCCGCTGTGATGAAAGGCCGAGCGCTGGATCCCATTACGTCATGTGACTGCCCTCCGTGGCCTGATGTGGCGGATCTTATTGCGCATTGTCTGGAGCATCAGCCGAATAGAAGGGCAACCGCTGAACAGGTGATGCCTGCAACTTTGTACCATAGTGTTCACAGCGGTCAAACGCTACGTCACTTTTGGTCTTTCAGAGCCTTGAAGTTTGAATCAGTTAAAAGTTTTACAAGCGCTACGTTCGTATGAAAACGATGCGTAACACGGCCCGGCAAACCGAATTTCACGCCGGCAACCTTGTGCATGACAGTTACTTCATTTTGAACACATACTCGACGTAAAAAACTTAAGTTTCCAGAAATGGCGTTACGTTTTGCGGTTAAAGTGAAGCTTTCGGCTTTTGTCTGTATTTTCCTTTGTAAAGTATGGCGGGAAGTGCGCACGCGTCATGCGTTTGACCGCTGTTAAACTATAGTAAAGCTTCACAGTGGTCAACAAACATTCACGAGCGTGAAGTTCGTATGAAAACGTGCGGACAAAGCGAATTTCGCCCCGACAAAACTTGTGGATGTCAGTTACCTCTTTTTACACACATCCTCAACGTAAAAAGCTTAAGTTTTCAGAAATGGCGTCAAGTTTCTTTAATTTTCTCTGCAAAATTACGGCGGGCACTGCACACACGTTTTTCGTTTGGCCGCTGTGAATAGTGAAGCACTGCTGTTATCACCTAAACAGAGTCTTATCCACTGGTCTTGTAAAACCCAAGCGCTCACGGAGCTTGAATTGGAAGTTGCTTCTGAAATGGTACGTCACTTTGCACACGCTCGCTTAAGCTTAATACGGACAAACGCTTGTTATGGACAGCACTTATATTTTCTCTCACATTAGCCCGCTTAATAAACAGACAATGGACACTATTCATTGTATATCAGTATTTTACCATCCAAATTTTGAGATGTTTTCCTATTATTTTCTACGGAATAAAGATAAAACGAACATATTTTCGGTTTTGTCTGGACCAACAGTTTGTCTGCTTTCTTGGGGTTTCATCTCCAAGTTGACTGGTAGCTATACAGTTGGTAATCTCAAAATCAGATTGAAGTGCTCATGGCTTTTTGAGCCGTACTCTATTTGCGGGTAGAAGAATTAGTCCCATAATTAATTGCATACTTTTCTTTTTGTACAGGCGTATTCTCGCTTGTGTAACCCAGAGTTTATCTGTCTCAAGCGTGAGATTGCTGTGTCCAAGGGCCAGACCGTAGAGTGCATGACTGTTCGACATTTCACTGAAGAAAACGATTCTAAAGAGGAAGCTAAAGTTGAAGTCTGGGTGGGCAGTGGACAGTCGGATGATCTCAGTGCGCAGGTCACCATTATCGACCTCTCCGACATGGGAGTGGAGGTAGCCATTATTTATTTTTTTTGCTGTTGAATTAAGTGAAAAGCAGGATCCACGAATAACAAACAGTACTGGTGTATGACAACAAACTGCGAAAATCTAACATAATGGCTTAAATACAGTGTCGTTCACTTGATAACGTAACCTCTTGCATTTCATACGGGATATTTGCTTTCTTCGTTGTTTACATCTTGCATTTAGATACACACCCAATAAGGAAACAGATGTAATAACCAAAAAGAGCATACAGGATTTTGTTACCTGTCAACTTTGAAAGAAAACCGGTCAACACTGACGTTTGTATGGCTGAGTGGCAACTTTTGCTACACCGCCATACAAACGTCGGTAAATTTGATGTTTTTCAAAAGCTAACAGGGAACTTAAGAACGGCGATCTTCAGCCACGGACGGCAACCGGAAGTTTAACGTTTTCCTTTTCACCCACGCTAATGCCAACACGTCGATAACGGCAAGCCACCAGATACCAAAGCAAGAGTTTTCCAGCTGTTGGTGAAGAACAGAAACAAGCCAATAAAGGAAACATTCAACTTCCGGTTGATGTCCGTAACTCAAAAACGCCTGCGCTTAAAGTTCCCTACTGTTTCAGTGAATATTCAACGTATTCCCCTCTTGTTTGCTACCGTTTTAATACTAAACGGTACAGTCGCTATTAATTTTTATTTATCTCATATGAAAAAAACGGATACCAAAGTTCCCAAAAACCAAATTCAATTAACAAATTTACAAAAAGGATATCAAACGTGTTTATTATTTACATTTCATCGAAGTATTTAGATTTGCTTTTACCTGCGTTTACATGCCGAAAAAAGCGGTGGTGAGGGGAAATTGTTTAGCTGTAAAATAAAATTCCCTCACATCACTTAACGCGACAGTTTATGTTTATTACTTCGCATACTTTCTTGAGATTGAATATCCAATCATAATTCTTGTTCGATATTAGCCTGCTCCAGGCGTTCAGATAGTGGTGCGCGAACGAAAAATATGGAAAGCGGAAAGAGCACAGGCTAGTTCGATATCCGATCACTAAAGTAGAGAATGTTTAAAGTGGTGATACTTTTGAGTGTCACCTGTAATACTTGAATAAACTACTTTGTTCTGTTCCCCAGGGCTGCACAGGTACGTTCATCCGGGACAGACGAGTGAAGAGCATTGTAGCAGTGGACAGCGACACTGTCCTGGCTGGTACTCAGTCTGGCAAGATCTGGGTGTTTGATGCCGGCAACCACAAGTGCCAGTTTTCCCAGCCGCAGCTGTCCCACGCGCTTCTCTGTCTCAGACACTACAAGGACCAAGCCAGTGGCATAAACGTAGTTCTCGCAGGACTAGCTAATGGTCAGCTAGCTGTGTACGACGCTGACAGAGTTAAGAAAGAAGACGCATGGCCGAAATTTTACGACTTGTGTCGCGGCAAGCTCCTGGAGGGTACCTCATGCGAGGACTGCACCATGCACCCTGTGGCGTGCACAGCTGTCGGAAAGAAGCGGTTATGCTGCGGTTGCGGTAGTGACGTGGTGGTGTTAAAAATCAATGACAACGCCGAGCTCGAGATTGAGCGCCGATGGACCGTGGAAGATAGAGACAAAGGCCTGGTTTTAAACATCGCTGTGGGCTCCACGTTTGTGTGGACCTCAACTCGCGACAGCCCCATCATTGAATGCTGGGATTTTTCTAAGGCAAAGTTGATCGGTCACGTGGACTGCATGGCTATCCTCAAAGAGTCTGGTTACGCTGGCGAATTGCGAGGAACACGAGTCCTCAGTCTTCTTCTGTCGCACAAGACTCTGTGGGTAGGACTGGGTTCTGGTCACGTGATTCTTATAGACCCCTCGACACGAAAACATTTGAGCGTAATCCAGCGTCACGTAGCCGCTGTACGCTGTCTTGTGGACACGAGTAGCCCAGCTTCGAGTAAACCGACCTCTGTGGTGTTATCGGGTGGTATGGGGTTTATTGAGAGGCCCGGCTGCGAGTGGAAGAAAGCTAACAACGAGTTTGGATACACGCTATTTTGGGAAGCAGACTTCGTGGAACACGCCAAACACCTGGAGAGCCACCTACGGAAGAGGCGTGAACTGGCTGAAAATATCTAGTACCAAAGATCACTTAAATTTCAAAATTAATTAGAGCTGCTTTCAACTGAGTGTCGAAAGTAACTTGATTTTCTCATGGTTCACTACGCTATTTGATTAATGTCAAAAACGCGCACACTTTCTTGGCCAATAAGAGGTAAAACCCAGCCTGAATCAAACATGACTTGCTCGCCATGGGTAATCCTGCGTTTGGTGCAGGTTGGTTTTTATAGGTTTTACTTTGTTGACTGAATTGTTTGCGCGTTTTGTGATAAGCCAAAAGTGGTTGTTAAGTTTCGTTTGGCGACACTCGATTGAAAACCGCTTTTAAGTCTGTGTGTTGTGTTGGTTTTGCGTATGCTGAGCTCTGTGAAATTGGTTGAGAAAAGCTCGCGTGACGTGCTTAAACCAATCAAAGGTTCCTCTTTTTTTCCAGCCAATCAACAGCGAAAGCGAGACTTGTATATCTTGACTTTTCAACCGGTTTTATGTTTTTGCGTGATCTCAGATTGTTCAGTTCCATTATTTGCGTTTTGATTTTGTATTCAAGACAGTCGTTAAAAACGCTGTTTGACGGTTTCGGTTAATTGGGTTTTCTAACGATTTAGTGGGGTACATGGATCAGTTGTTGTTGTTGTTGTTGTTGTTGTTTGTTTGTTTCTTTGTTTGATTTTTGTGGCCAATGTGTTTACCTGACGAAGCTAAATTCCTCATTTAGCTTGAGGTAGCTTGTCCGTTTGTCAGGATCATTGCTAGGGTAATCCTTACGGCCAAGTTAATTCTGTTGTCTTCGCTACTGCTGCAAATATTAAACTCGAGAAGCTTTTTAATGGTTTTGAATATTTGGCTGCTAGGGTTTTCTTTCAAGCTTAAAACAGTTTCTTGAGAAAATAAACGTTTCTCCAGAAAAGCTCGATTACTGAGAGGCTTCTTGGAGGTTTTCGTTTCACCACATGAACAGCTACAATCTTATGATATGGAATGTTTGGACGTAGTAGAGCAATGGTCAATACTTCTAGGAGGTTGGAGCACTGCTGCTGTTATTTTAAGTGATGAATTTTATAGGGTACATTAACTGAGGTGTCCGCTTTTGACTGCTTTTACGGGTTGATTTTATGTTTTTAATGTGATTTGTTTTAAAATTGAAACGCTCTGAGACTTAATTTAGTTAGTACATCGTACAATTCCCACGTAAATGGATAGGTGTCCACATTCCATTTAAAAAAAACAAGTAATGTGAGGGAAAGTAGGGCGGATCAGAAAAGTTTTAACAAAAGTATAGTATAAATCCCACTTACCACAACCACAGGAACGGATACAGCATTCCTCCATTTTTTTAATTTATTAAAGAAACCTAGTGAACACTTAGGAGTTCCCAAAGTTGTGTAGGTCTACTCGTGTGACGTAATAACGCTTCGGATTTCCATTTTATGAATAGTCCGCCAACCACAAATCATTTTAGTACATCTATTTCATAAAAAGGCATTTTATGTAACTGTTATAAAATCACAGGTTAATTGAACCAAGCATATCAGTAGAAAAGGTGAAAACAACACATATATATGTTAACCCGGCTTCCCTTACAACAGGCCTCTCATAAAATGAGAATTGATTACATATAGTGAATTTTATAAGAACATATATAAATGTAAATAAAACGTTGAGTACAAATAATTATTACTACTAATGACTGATGTGGAATCATCTCGAGATTATTGAATAAATATGTAATTAGACATTAAAAACTTGATTGGTCGTTCTCCTGGCGGGGCTAATATTATTGATGCCCAACCCACTGAACAAGCCAACAGATTAGAACGTTCTCTTCTTGTTACATTAGGGAGCTTAAGCAACCACAACGGCAACGCCAAGGAAAACGTCGCTTGAAAAATGACTTCCAAATATTTCAAACTTCTTCGCGATAGTTTCAACTCGTTCAATCTGTCTAATGTAGCCGAACAATCCGGGAGCTGACTCTGTAAGGTCGGCGTTACACAGTTCAGGTAGAAAAAAGAAAATTCACTCTCGTATGTTCACGTTCTACATAAAACTTTGGATTTGATCATTTCACTTTCCTGTTTTGCAGAGGACGGCAAAGAAATTTACCAAAATCTGTATCGCACGTGCAGAGTCACTGTTTTTCTAATTAAAGCTTTTGTTTTGTGACGTTCTCGTCAGCCGTCGCCGTCGTGTTTGTTTAAGTTCCGTGAATTCCCTATTACCAGGACCTATACACATAACATTGCTGATCCTGGCAGTATGCAAGCAATCATAAATAACCAGAAGGAGGGGGACATGGGGATTTGCGGTGTTGCGGTGCCGCTAATTTTTTTTGTGCGGTGTTGCGGTGAATAAAATCCCATCTCGCGGTGTTGCGGTGATCTCAAATCGTACGGTGTGCGGTGTTTTTTATTTTAAACCTGCGATGTTTGGTGAAAAAAATTTCTTGCAGATCCTTAACGGTGTTGTGGTTTATTGTTTGACACATTTGACCGACTTACCCCCTTGTCGAGTAACTGTCAAAACCTGTTTATATCCGTCAAACCGTTTGGAAACAAACGTGGTATCAAATCTGTGTCAAGCAGTGAATGCCTGGCCATTTCCGTTTTCATTTATAAGTAACTTGACCATTGCTACGCGGACTGTGAGGGATCCTGTCTGCCTCCTTGTGTCAAGGCGTGTGGTCAAACGGCTGCAACATGGAAGAGGTCGAAGAGGTCATTGAGCCTACAACAGAGTGCATAATCGACTGTGTCGCTTTTTTATGAAGAGGGAAAAGAGGGGGGGGGGGGGGGGCGGAACTACCGGCCTAAAAAGAAATTTAGGTGTCGGATCAACAGAAGTGAAAAGTGCCTGACGAAGCTCAGAGAATCTATTTGGTAAGTTCGTAACACGCTACCTTGCATTCTTTCTATCTGAGCGACTGAAAATAGAGTTCTTAGAGTTCTTAGGAGAAATAGCCAGCTCAACCACCTTCCTGCTAGGCGCAAGGTCATGCTTTGGAAGAGCCATTCGATTCAACAATCGCCTCCTGTCCAAAGTGATTATCGTTAGTTATGCAATGTAGTATATATTACGAGTGCTGTGATTGGTCGTTGCCCAAGATGTATTAGAGTACAGACACATGGATGCCGTGATAGGAAACTTGTTTTATTTGTTTTGTCGAACATGGAGCGCGGTTTTGAAAATGTTTGCGAGATTATTTCGGTTTAAGCAAGTGAAGGGCCCGAAAAATGTTTAGCAGGAGCTGTTTACAAGTAGGAAAAACGGAGAAACCAATGCAAAAAGAGTTCTTGACGACTTGAAAATGCCTTAACTGGAAGAAATCTTCACAGCAGTGACATCTTGTGTCATCGCTACGAGAGTGTCGCAGTTGATACATGAATTCGGGAAGAAAGCCAAGTAAGGCGTTGAAAACATCCCAGAAAACATTAAAACGCGAAACTATAGAGCAAGTGAGTTCGTGGCAACCACGACTGCGCTGGTCAGCGGGAACGTTACCTGTTCATCTTTGTCGTCATGTACATACGACGAAATGTTGGCTACAGCAAGAATATACAGATATCATCAGTACCCGAGTGATATACGTGCAGACCACAAGGTGAAAACAGTGTGGCTTTGTGATTTGTATCTGTTGAAAGGAAAATTTCTGAGGTAATAACATTTTTTTAAATGAAAAATATTACATCACGTGCGGACGTTTTCCCTTTTCCAAGAAGCTTTTTAGATCATTTGAATCGTAGGACAAAAATTGAGTTGCGGTGTCGGTGTTTCGTCAACTTTTTTTGCGGTGATGCGGTATTCGTTATTTTTTTTCTGCGGTGTTGCGGTGTTGTCAGTCCCCCAATGTCCCCCTCCAGAAGCTCGCAGATTTCTTTCACCACTTTGTAATTATGGTCAAATCATAAAAGGCGAATATTGTAACCGGCGAATGTTTGAATGTTAAAAAAGGCTCGGGACTCCAGATAGTTGTCAATAGGAAGAATTGGGAGATGGCCGAAAGGGTTCCCACATTTGAACTTCTTATTTCTCTTAACTTATTTCTCTGATATAAAAATGCATATTCCCCTTACTGTTCTCCATACATTTCTTATGGAACTAGTAAGGAGAATTTGTCTAAATATCACATCATCTTATCCTTGGTGATCACTTCGTTTACCCTTCCTCATGGCGCAGTAGTGCGAGCACTCACCTCCCACCAATGTGGCCCGGGTTCGACTCCCGGTCCCACTACTGTATGTGGGTTGAGTTTGTTGTTGGTTCTCGTCCTTGTTCCGAGAGGTTTTTCTCTGAGTACTCTGGTTTTCCCCTCTCCTCAAAAACCAACACTTCCAAATTCCAATTAGATCTGGAGCGCACGAACACGTCTTAAAGAGCTTCCAAGCTCCTAAGTGTTGTGTGGGTAAACAAATTACATTTACATCATTGCTGGACTTAAAGAGTTAAATTATGTTGCGAGCTTTCTTACCATTTGATGTCTCCAACTTTCTCCGTATTTCCCACTTTCCCTAACAATGCTCTGTTTCCCTTGAGTGTTTGAGATATTGAGAGGCTACTGCAGCAAAGACAAACCAAGTAGACGTTCACTGAAAAAAACGGTTGAATGCAGAGCAATACAAACTTTTTATATCAAGTTATCATCTTTTGAAAATTCACAATTACCAGTAGCATGCATGATTAACATGGATTAAAATGCAGGGTTGGAATATCTTTGACAAGGCACCTGAATTTCTGATTCTTGTTGCCCAATCTAAAACGACATAAGCATGGTAGTCCTTAAAGGGATGTACTAATTAAACGTTCCTTATTTCCTAGCCTCCCCTGCAGTCGTTTTTAGGGGAGTCATATTACCCTTCTACTCCTCCTAAAAACGACTGCATGGGAGGCTACTTGTTTCCTTGATTAAATTGGGATTGACTGGTGTGAAAAAAAACTGTAAGTAAGGAGCACCCATGCCCAATACTGCCGTACTGATACGGACCGTTATTTGCAGTTGACGGTCCGTCAGTGGACCGTCGTTCTTGTCTAAGGTCCGAATACAGAGCATGCATCTCATTATTACACCAGGGCCAACTGCAGTTGACGGTGCGTTCGTTTCGCACGGACCGTCATCCTTGCTTACGGACCGTCATTCACGGTTGACGGTCCGTACGTTTCGCACAGACCGTCATCCTTGCTACAGACCGTCATTTACGATTCACGGTCCGTATATAGAGGTATAAATAGCCAATACAAGTATGATTGAGCCTCATTATTTAACCTTACGTACGAAGCAAGCGAGATACACCAAGAGTAGACGGTAATATGTCTATTACTCGTTCTAGAAGCGTTGCGCAAACTGATGACAGGGTTCTAAAAGCGGGCTCTCCAAGACACAAACAAAGCGATCGATATACACGAAAGGAAAGAGAGTAATATGTCGATCACTCCTATGATTGTGCCCCGCTGTTTAAGCTCACGTACGAAGCAAGCGATGTACACGAAATAGAAGACGATAACATGTCTATTACTTGTTCTATAAGCGTTGCGCAAACTGATGACAGGGTTCTAAAAGCGGGCTCTCCAAGAGACAAACAAAGCGATCGATATACATAAAAGGGAAGAGAGGTACACGGAATAGAAGACCATAACATGTCTATTACTCGTTCTATAACAGGGGCGTAGCTACCTGTACGCACGTACGCACGTGCGTACCTGAAAAAATGTCGAAGTTAAAAAAAAAGGAAAAAGAAACGAAACAAAACAAAACAACAGAAATATAAAACAGACGGGAACTAAGCAGTGGTTGAAAAAAGCACAATCGCTGCATGTAGTGTAACTTCCCTTGTTTCTTTGACCTATTAATTTATTAAAACAAGAGACACCGTTTTTCGCACATTGTAGAGAAGCCACGTGATTGGTGAACTCAATGTTGATGCTAGTGTATGAAAATGCGGAAAATTAGGGGGCTGAGGATGGCAAAGGCTCAGTTCAGACGCCAGACTTTTCAGCAGCTGAACTTTATTCGAATTTAGACCTACCCAAATTAGATAGATTTTCAACATCTATTATTCATCTGTTCTTAGGATCACTATTTCTCTGCATGATTGGTTTTGTTGTGCACGAAACGGAAGAGAAATTTTTTCACTGAAAAGCCATGATGGACTGGAGATTGTGACTCTTCTACATCAACGCTGCTCAATATTGCCATATGTTTGAAAGGGAGAACTATGAAAGCTATTATTTCAATTGTGCTCTCATAAGACAAAGTAGCATATATGATCAAGGAGGCTGCTGGCTGTAGCAAGGGAAAAAGGGCAAAAATCTCAATTATTATTATTAAAACTTTTTTTTTTTTCAAAACAGCACTATGTTGCAGGTTTGAGCCTTTGATGTATTTCATTTTTTGGATAATACCCTGAATATCACAGTTTTTACTTGAAGTAACGTTTCGCGTAAGAACTATGTAGTAGCGAACAATAGACCGCGGCAATGCCGAGCCGTTATTTCCTACCGTGAGGAAACGTGTCAATAATAAGCCTTAAGTTGGCTTTCTCATTGGATAAAAAGCTATAAGTGCGAAATTCAAATGGTTTCAGGAAAATTACAAAAGCATAGAATTCGATAGAAGCTTTGAAATTCGCTAAGAAGTTTCTTTTTATAAAGATCTTTATGGACGCAAAGTTTAAGAAGAATTGTATGTGGGGAACCACGAGTTTCCGAAGATGATGAGACCGAAAGCAATATTTTGCCTTGTTTTCGTCGTATTTTTGACAGTTTCATCAATTATTTACTCTCATTTCATTGTTTTGTGCAATACGCGGCATCTATTTTAGATCTGGTTCACACGCAAAACTGACAAACATCGTGAAATTTTGACTACGCAGTTCGTAAATAAAGTCCGCTAGCTAGCAATTTCTTCGTTACCTGGTTTTATAATCTTAATCTTTGAACATTTTTGCCGAAGCCTAAACATGAAGCTTGTACAAAAACGGTGATGTGAAAAGCCCCGGGAAATCTTACACGAGACCGCAAGCAATGTTGAAGAATTACATAGGTGACTTCATACTCAGTACGCAACGCCTTAGGCTGTAGAGTTTCTAGTAATAAAATTCGCTTTACCATGTGTGACTGGGGCTATTAACTACTTAGAAATTTACAGTCCGATTTAGCCACTCTCCGAGATCACGCGGGAAGGGATTCGCGCCAAGGCACAGAAAGTCTAGTTGCTGTCCTCTCATTTACTCGACGGCGATCAACCGGCGAGCAAATAATCACTCTTAACGATCTCTAGAACCTCGGAAAAGTGACGAAAATATATGATACACAACAGACGCGGTTTTTCAAATTTTACTTAGAAGTTCACGGTTTCGAAAAGGAGAACTGAGATTATTTAGACTGAATTTCAGAGCATTCGAACTCTCTTATCACGCTTTGGTTTATACCAGCCTACCAGCCTACCAGCCAGTTTATAAACTTTGTATAAAACAAAAGCTACTGACCTGGGCATTCGTTCGGTATTTACGAGTTGAACCTTTAAATTCCATTCTGCATGCACCCGGCACACAAAGAAACTCAAGCGGCAGAACTGGCAACAAGGCGTGATGGGTCGAGGGAAAAATGTCTCGGGGACTTTTTTAACACATGGGTGCAGTTTTTTTTTTTCACCCTATTGTATATTGTTGAGAAGGACCTTAGAAGCCAGGGGTAATGACATCCATATTAAAAAACCCCTTTAAAAAACAACTAATTTTAACTTTCCCAAGTGGCAAACAGAGTCGAATGTTCCGAGAAAAATTGTAAATGAAATTCTTATCTCCGTGCTGTCGAAATAAAGAAGGAACACAGTAGCATGGACTATCAATTTGGAAGAGAGTCAGCTTTTATTGCCGGTTTTCACTACCACGCCATCAAAAAATAAATTCGAAACCGTTCAATATCAGAAGCTAAGAATTTTAAGTGTTACAAAAGATTATCAAATAAACAATTTCTCCAAGTCTCAGGTCCGTGCGGTACACCGTTCTTGAGTTATTTGCCGAAACGTTTCGCGGAAATTTATAGCTCAGTACAGGCAGACGTCATGTTGGTGTCCCTCCGAGGGACACCAACATGGCGGCCGGAGATCAGTGAAAACATCTGAAACTCACTTTTGCTGATGAGAGCGATTAATTTTCCCTCGTGAGGTAGTATACATGAACATAAACACCTCTCCTAATACTTGAAGTGTTCAAACTGCCAAAAATCATAAGAAAAGACCTTTTTTCAATCGAGACGGCTTTGTCACGCACTGGGCTCAATTTCGAAAATTCAAGAAACTGTATTTTAAACAGAAAGGATGATACCGAGCTGAAAACTTGTGAAAACATATATTTTTAAGTGTTCTAACACCTGGTGACAATAAAAAAGTTACTGAGCAGGCCTAGCGAATTTTGATTTTAGAATCTTATGACGTCACGTGCAAACCAGCAACACGACTCAAGCAGAAACAATTGTCTGATTTTCATAAACTACAATCCATAAAATAACTAAAAGTGTATGATTACTGTATTACCACAATCAGAATGCTATTTTTTTAAGACGCATTTCCAGTCATTTGAGAAGACCTAAATTTCAAATTTTTCCGGAGGAGCATGCCCTCAGACCCTCCAAGTATGCGGGAAGTCACGCTTACGCGTTCGGTTTCATCAAAAAATCTACAAAAGCTTTACGACCTTGTTGCCATTTCATCCATTTATGTGTAACCTCACCATACTGATAAGAAAAGCAAATGCAACCAAGGAATGTGGAAACAACGTGAGAGAACTGAGGTGTTAGGGTGGATCTGAAAAATTGTGCGTACCTCTGGAAAAATCCTGGCTACGCCCCTGTACAAGCGTTGCGCAAACTGATAACAGGGTTCTAAAAGCGGGCTCTCCAAGAGACAAACAAAGCGATCGATATACAAGAAAGGGAAGAGAGAAATATGTCGATCAATCCTGTGATTATGCCCCGTTGTTTAAGCTTACGTACGAAGCGAGCGAGGTACACGAAATAGAAGACGATATCATGTCTATCACTCGTTCTATAAGCGCCGCGCAAACTGATAACAGAGTTCTAAAAGCGAACTGTTATGTCGATGACTCCTTCTATTGAAGCCTTGTGAAACTGTGCAAGGGAAGACAACTTTGATCATAATATTGTTTCACAGGTTAAGCGAAACTACTCAAAGCGTGTCAACAATAAACACTCAGCTTTCTATTGCCATAATAGGCTCCAAACTAAACACCTCCTTTCTTGTTTCAAGATGGTTTAAGCCGCGTTTGTTCAAATACAGTACTTTCCACATATTTCCGGGTGTTTTTAATCCTCGTCATTTTCTAGAAGGCTATGAATGGTGTCATTTGTTTCAAATATCCTTTTCTTTTTACTCTTGCGCGTGTAAACTGCTAATACGAATTTGGGTTTCATCAACTGGAATACCGCCTTTTTATTCCCACAGGTTTGTAGTTCTTTGAACTCTTTGTTCTTAAAAAACTCGCACCTCCCACCAACTAATTTATATTACCCAATGCGTCGTTACCATTGTGCCTCAAAAGCTCACACCTCTAATGCAGTGATTACTTTTTATAAATCATACATCTGTAACCGCGTGGTTTTATTACGGTTTGGACCACTTTGAGTACCTCACTTCAAAAACTCATTCATCAAAACTAGTACCGCATAAGTTATCCCGTTCTTAGTCCCAGTATTCTTTATCTACTCAGCCGTTTTTATATCGACAGGAGCGTTACGTGGTGACAATAAAACCGCTGCTTAGGAGACTATCGGTTGCGCTCTTTATAAAAATAGAATAATATACTGCTGCACCCGCATTCTGCCTTCGTGCGAACCCTGCAAACAAAACATTTAAATGCGAACCATTAAGGGTAAGACATAGAATCCACTAACGAGATGCAAATTACGAATCGTGAACACTTCTGTACAAACCGTGTGTGCGGTTCACGGTTTGCCTGTTCCAGGCGTTCAGATAGTGGAGCGCGAGCGAAAGAGCGGGGAAAAAAACCGGGAGAATACTTGGAACAGGCTACTTCACAGTCCGTTCGAAATGTAGATTTCTGTAACGTATGGCAAACAAAGAGTACACAGGGCAGACAGCATATCATTCAAAGAGTTAGGTTCGCATGACATCAACTGAGGTATGACTCCACGAGTAAATGAGTTCAGTTTATTTGCATTGTCCCTACGATGCGTTCTAAATATACATGCATTTTACAGCTCCCATCGATTATTTTAAGTTTGACTTACGTCTGAGGGTGAAATATGATAAATGAATACTCAAGACTTAAACTAGCTCCGTGCTCCAGCTTTGCAAGGAAGAATATACTGGGTACATAAATATAATTTGGCCTCAAAATATGTTTTGGTTTAGCTTTGTTTTTGGATTGAAAAAAAAAAGGCTTGGTTCCTATTTTCCTTTGTTCTTAGATCATGGTAACGTCTAGCCCAAAGAAAAACAAACATTTAACTGCTTTGAACATTTTCAAACCAGTTAGAGTTTTATTTTCCTTTGTTCCAGTTTGTGGTAATGAATCTGGGACAAGAAAATAAAAATATAACTGGTCAATACTTAAGACTTATCTTAGCTGTCTAAGCTTAACAGAGCATCAAGAGGCCAGCCCCACAACTCCAGTGAAGGGGATTCATCCATATAAACAAAATAGAATTTGCTGCCTACAACATTGTACTCCTCTTACGCTGCTTCCTACAACAAAACATCGAGAAAGGGTAGGGATACTTTGTGCCTATTACATGACTGTCATTAAGCTTTGAAGACACTGGCTTCATACTTTAGACCCTCACCACCTTAAACCCATTTCCCTTGGATTGGCTACTCTTTAATCCCTAACTATTTACAATATATTGAGCTTTCCATAATTTGTGACCAAGTACGTTCTCTGTTTCTGACTATTTCAAGCCTGGACTTTAGCTTGAGTAATGACATCACAACATGAATCTTGACTGTGAGTGTGATGTCACAATATATATGATATTAATTAAATATGAGGACAAAACCTATAATATTGGAAAATATCACACTTGTATCAGATCAATTTGAAAATATGGTATTGTCCAACCTTCACTCCAGGGTAGTTTTCAATGAGAACAGGTAGCAGAAAAATTTGCTAGCTACTTTCACTCTCAAACTCATTAGTAAGTCATTAAGTTTAAAGAAAATCACAAACGTGTTTGGATTAGGATACCTGGTCTTAATAAGCATACATTTTGGTGAGTTTGTTTGGTTATAAATTCAGAGTTGACTGTAGAATACCCCGCCACTTACTCATGCTGTTTTCTGCCTACTTATTGTTATTTGTATTATCTGCCTCAGTCTACAATACTGACACAAGCAGAATTGGAAATGGTGGTCAGAATAGGTGGGGGTATTCTGCTAATGCTCCGTATTTACTGATTTGTTTAAGAACATCTGTCAAACCTGCAAGAGGATGTTTTGGGTGTTTTATCAAGACCTGCAACACCTTGAATTTCATCTTTTAAAAATCCCTGTTTAGTGCTGTTTTGGACTGCTTCTTGGCGTTGGATACCCTGATGAAACATTGACTCTCATTCACATACTACTTGAAAATAATGGAGTTCCATTGGCTGCCTACTTCATAATGTGCATGTATACAATCTACTTTAAAAACTTAACCCTTGAAAAACATACAGAAAGAAGTCTTTTGTAAATCAGTACACATCTGCTTCCCTGATGGTACAATTTGCTTAGATATGATAAGAGTGGTATGTCACCCAGTTTGACTGAAGGTGTTTTGGTCTATCCTTGTGGCTGGATGAGAAAAGTGACTTGAAGACTTTGCTTGCCTTGGGGTCTTCAGCCACAGTCTTATGTTTTGACAGTTCTGGGATTTTTCCCTTTGATGAACTTGCTCCATTCAGTTTTGCCCCTGATACCTTCACATTCTGAGAAGAAGCTCCATTTGTAGAGGGTATATGCTCTGTTTTAGCTCGCTTTGCTGGCTTTTCAGGGCCATCCTTGGAACTCTCACCATTTGAGCTGCTTGATGAAGATTCACCATTTGTCGAGGTTGCGGTCTCCGAAAACTTTGTCTTTTTCGCTTTCTTCTCCAGCTTGCTTTTCTGACGCCTTTCTTCCATCTTTGTGCGCATTGTACTTACTTCCTCTTCACTACCATTAATTACAACTACATCCTCGTCAGTGAAGGATTTACCACATTTGTTACACACTGTTGAGGGAACTTCCTTCAGCGCTCGCTCAGAAAACACACAACCACATTTCCACAGAAAGCAGAACTTGTACCTGCCATTCATCTCAATTCCGACCACAGGGCAGATGAATTGAGATGCTTGGAAATCCAAATAGCTGTCTGCATGTTCCATGGATTTCTGTTCGAAGGCTGGGTTGATTGTCAGGTTTAGCTCCTTCACGTCCTTTAGACTTCTGATGTGGCTGGCAATATCTGTAGTGACAGATGACTTGTCAAGCAGGTACTCTAGAACTGCTTCCTTGTTGTATAAGTTTCCCAGCTCACAACAGACAATTGGGGTTCTCAACTCAGCCTGACTCAGGGCACAATGGAACCATTTTGCGTTCAATTCGTAGTTTTTGTCAACTTGCTCGGGCTTTTTCTTCATCCGAACAAGTTCATCTCGTTTAGGGATCGTACCACCATCACACCCCATTGTTTAAGAGGTCTTTCAGCAAAGATTTCTACAGAAAACACCACGAAATTCAACACTAAATTCGTCAAAGACAACAACAGTCAAAATGGCGGCGAGCTTTACGAAATGACGAAGTTCCGTGATTCATTGCGGACAGGTGCAAAGGCACGGCTACAAAGCCGTTTACGGTCAGAAAAGCAATATGGACGCTTGCTTGAGTGTGGAAAGGGAACAAGACAGACTAGCTAAGAAATACAACAGTATAAAGGAACATACAGAGTCTTCCTTAACAGAATTAATCAATCAGATCTCTAGCATTCAAGAGGAGTTATCTAAAGGTAAGATGAAAGCTTTCTTCTTATGCATCTTTTCTCCAATTCCTCAGTTCCTCGCCAACGTTGAAAATTCAAACTCCGAGAACCTGGCTTTCCATCTGGTCCTCCTTCAGTTATTTTTTCGTCTGCAGGTTGTGAAACCATTGAAATTTCACCAATTTCAACATTTCAGATTTTGAAATAAAACGTCAAGGGCTTTGAACTACCGCTTAGCTTAAGTTTTGCGGTATTTTATTGGCTTCAGGAAAAAATTTTTAAAAGTACTGACGCCAAGAAAGCCCGTGAAAGCAAAATACCTTGAATTGTCATTACAACGTCAAAGTCATGCAACAGTATTGCACATATAATTTATAATATCTTAGAGGGAAGCAAAAAGTTGTTTACGACGGCAGGAGTTCAAGATAACCAATGCATGGTAAATAACTCAGCAGTATCATCCTATGGAAACAACTTTTAGTTCAGTTATTTGGCGAATAAAATATTATAAAATTTAGGTTAAAATAGTTTTTAAATTGTTATTAAAAAGTTGAAAATACTCAACGTTTTCGATCATTAGGATCACCATCAATGTCAAACTGCTTGGAGAGCTGACTTTATAATTATCTTATGGGCTTAGAATAAGATTACAGACGGGAACAGGACAACTTGTAACGATTTTACTTGTTTGTTAAGATCTGGAGGGAAACGTGCGATGTAGAACACTTCTGTGATTCTTCTTTGTTCGAGATACACTGTAGCAAAGTGCTATCAAGGTGAAGGTTTGAGGTAGCAAAGTTCAAGATAGCAAGGTGAAGGGATATGAGATAAATGGGGTTTGAGATAATGTGGGCCTTTATAGATTCTCCTAAAAAGAAAAATGTAGATCCTCCATTTACGTGGAGCCTCACTTCTAAAATCTGAGATGACTTTCACATCTTACAAACTAGAAACTGCCATTCCAGTGAGTTAATGCATAACATAACATCATTAGCAAAATACTGATGTGTAATCAGTACAAGAGGAATGGCACAAAGTTTGGATTTCAGCAGCCATTAATGAGAAGGAGCACTTCATGGTGACCAAATAATGGCAGCATAGCAGACAAGAGGCTCTGAGCAACTGCGTGGATGTGGAAAATAGTAGTTTTGGTCATTTTTAGGTTATACGAGTCATGAAACACCAAACCCACCACAAGATTGTCACAAAGGAGACATTTTTATTCTATTTCCAATATTTTTTTCCATTGAAATATGTGGCCCCTTTTTAGATGTTGTAAGTTCATTGAGTTTTTGTAACTGCCCAGATAAAACATCATCATCATCATCATCATCATCATCATCATCATTATTATTATTATTATTATTAATCTTATTATTATTGTTATTATTATTAATGTTTGGTTACCATGAGATATGAGTGCCAGCAATTAAGGAACTTTACATTGGGCACAGCTTCTGGTTACCTCATAGAACAACAATGCCTTAAATCTCACTTTTCAAGTATTTTTATGTGTAGCAGGTAAAGATGATGAAGTATCCCCACTACAGTTACATCTGCTTAACCAGTCATCCAGGAAGGTGAGAGATACAGTGTCAAAAGTAGCCACGGAACACAAAGAACTGCATGGAGGAATCTCGAAGATTGGAAAAGCTATTGATAGAGTAAGCAACTGAGTGTATCATTTTGTGGTTGTGATTTGACTGAGAAGTAATAATAATAGTATTTGATATTAATATTAAGGCAGTTAACATGCGCATAGTTATGATTGAGCACTACACTAAACTTCCAATCACAAAAGTGTGTTGTTATTAAAATTGTCGAAAGACAATGTGCTTTATTATGAATACAAATACTTTAATTGCAAATACACCACCAGTTTCCTTGCCAGTGAATCATGTTTTTTGGAAAGCCTAGCCCTGCAGGTTGTAGTGAAGTCAGCCTTAAAATACTACAGTAGAACCGCGATTTTAACGAACCTCTATATAACAAAGTCCTCGGTATAACGAACAATATTTTTCAGCCCAGTGATAGTGTAATGTATGGAAATGAATCTCAATATTATGAACCCTCAATACAAAAAACCAGTTTCCCCAGTCCCTTGGCACCTTGTTAAATCAAGGTTCCATTGTACCTTTATTATTTATGTCATTATCTAGTGTCAACAGAGCCTGAAATCAGAAAATTCATTGTCATTGATTTTTGATGATCAAACTGAAACTTATCACAATGTGTGTGACATGTCTTTAAAAATTTGTTCCTGGAAATTATGTAATTATTAAACTTTAACACCAATAGCATTACAAGTGAAGCAAATGTATGTGAAAGGTGGGTTGTTTTTTTAACAGTCACAAAATTGGAAATCTACAAAATCGTCTAGGATTTTTATGCCTTGTGTAGTGTTTCAGGATTCCGTAACTTTTACTAACCTTTTTGTGTTACAGAACTTTGTAATAGACAATACAACATGTAGCCAACCAGGTGTGTTTGATGGTGAAAATGCAACCCTGTTGAATGAGGTCGTATGTGAACACCTCTTACGACAAGGAAGATTAGATATCGCTGAACAGTTGATAGAGGTAAGAAGTAAAGTGAGCCTCATCAGAATAGCTCAGTAGTTTTTGTTTTATTGATCACACCATACAATTTCACATTTCCTTCACTTGATTTAAGTAATTCACTTTGCTTAAGGTAATTCACTATGGCTGTGTCTTTTTTTTTTGTCATGGAACCTTTTTTGGTCCCAGTGTTGATATATTTTTGTTGCTGTCACTCTCATATTTAATTAAGTAGACACTACATTGTATCTACATGTAGTCCTACATGTATTCCATTTGTTACCCACATTCATGACATCAGCGGTGATCAAATGTAAACTGTGCAGTGCTGTCTACACAGCTGTATAGACCCCCAAGCCCACCATTAAAGAGGTGCTATTATCAACACCAATTCTCATCCCTAGGTCGTGTCTTACAATGGTTGGGTTCACTATATTTTTCCACATCAGAACCCATAGGGGTGCCCCTATTAAGTATGTTTTGGCTGTGCAATAGCAGCTGTAACACAGCAAAAATATTGCAAGTAACCTTGTGTCAGCTAGCTAAACCTTGAAGCTACTATTAGCATAGAACCAACATGAAAGGTTGTTATATGTGGCTTGTGTTACGTCCATCTACAGGAGGCCAATCTACAGTTAAATGATTCAAGAAGAGAACCCTTCACTGAACTGAATAGGATTCTAGAAGCCTGCAGGGAGAGAAACCTGGACCCAGCTTTGCAGTAAGAAGATCACCTTAATGTTAAATTGAGTCACAGAAGGGGGTTTCCTGGCTATTCTCACCTTTAGTTTTCAATGAAATACTAAAACACAAAAAAAAACTGATGAAAAGAAAGAAAGAATATTCAACAAACAAAATTATACATCCCTTCTCTGACTGTTATTGACAATTCATTTTTATTTTTTATTTTCATTTTGGAAGGATGGTATGTTAATCTCTTAATTTAATTACGATGATAAGCACAATGAATAACATTTACAGGAAGCCATTCCTGAAAGATGTCTGAATTATCTTTTAACAGTAGAGTGCCTTGTTTAATCCTGAGGTGGAAACTTCAAAATGGCAATGAAATCATTCATTAGATACAATTACAGCATTAGAGATCTTCCTTTCATCCTTTCACATGATGAGTTCTTCAAACATTATTTTCCTTTGTTTTTGTGTTTGGTAATGAGTATAGAACAAAGGAAAATAAAAATTGAACCAAGGATAAAATTGAACCACAACAGATACAATATTTTTGCTAACAGAACTACAGAAAAAAAAACTATAATCTTACGGATGTTCCCCAGTAAGAAAGTAAGTTGAATGTAGCACATTGTCCACAAGAGCCTGGTTCTCTCAGATGATGTTGACACTCTAATCAGGATTTGACCAGCTTCAAGAACCATTATTACTATGATTATTTTATTTACTCAAGCATCAAAAGCACTGTATCCAAGTAGTCTGCCAACAATTCAAATTTTTTTGTAGGAAAATGGTACGTTAATGACTAAATCTCTTTCTTGTTTGTTTCATACTTACTACTGCAGTTGACCCTTTAACCCCCAATATCCACATGCGTATTCTCTTCACTGTTCTCCATATATTTCTTATGTTGCTAGTTGGGAGAATTTGATTAAACATCAACACATTTGATGTCTGGTGGTCGTTTACTTAAGACGGATTCCGCTCAACGTTCGAGCAATAAGTGCAAAAAATATTTACCAAAAACTGCTCATAGCACGGTAACATTTTAAATGCTATTTGAAACATCTCACTCTAGTTCATTTGCCCAGGTGACCCCACGATGAAATTCTCAAGCATTCTCAAGAAAATTAATTTCAAATCTCGTAAAAGTTTGCTAAAAACGGGCGCCATTTTGTTTTGAACTGACATGAAGCGTCTTTTTAATTGAAATATGGATAACTTCAAATCCAATTTTCTCTCGCGGGGTCAGCTTGGGAGCAAAAGTAACGATAAGTTCTTCTTATGTGTTCTCAAAATGTGACTGTGCTGCAAGTATTTTTTTGGTAACTTAATTTTTGCACTTACTGCTCGAACGTTGAGCGGAAATCGTCTTAATTCTCATGACCTGTATATTTGATCAACTAGTGATATTGTAAGGAGAAATTAGATGCTTGTCGCTCTTGGGGCTTAAAGAGTTAAATTATATTACGTAGCAATGCCAGTCACTAATGTACTTTCCTTTTGTTGTTTCAGGTGGGCACAGTCCAGACACAAAGAACTCAAACTAAGGGGAAGCTCCTTAGAATTTAGACTTCATAAATTAAAATTCCTGGATCTTCTTAAAGAAGGACGCCACAAAGATGCACTTGAATATTCAAAACACTTCGCAAGATTTGCTGCTGACCACACAAAAGGTAGGAAAAGCTGCACTATTAAAATTAGGTCTCAAATTTCTTATTTTCATTTTGCAAACAACTCAGAAGCGAGAGCCAAACCAGTAAAAGGCACTGCAATAATGAACTGCACCTCTGTAATTTCAGAGGATCTGATTAAAGTTTTGTATTGGATGCAGTTGCCTTATACAAAGTTCCAACAAGTCAACAAGTTGTCTTCCTCATCTCTTTTAAGGAATGGTCAGTTTGTTAACCCTTTAAGCCCTGATATAAAAATGCACATTCTCATTACTGATCTCCATACATTTCTTATGAAACTAGTGAGGAGAATTTGTCTAAATACCAAGACATCCTATCCTGAGTGATCACTTCCTTTATTCTTGTCACTTGAATATTCAAACAAGTAGTGATCATGTAAAGAGAAATTTTATTTTCATCAGGGCTTAGGGCTTAAATGGTTAAAGGATACTATGTCAGACAGTATGTTCATGTTGATAATCAAATTCTTTTACTTTTGACATTCAAAGATAACTCAAAACCATAGTTCCTTTTTTCTTTCCTTTTTTAACCAATTGAAACCATATTTTAAAGGTGATAGACCTGTTTTAAATTAGCTTATCCCCAAGGCTGAGCATTAGAGGCTTGAATTTAATGAAACTTTTTATTTTGTGAACATTGTTCAACAGAGGTACAACAGTTGATGGCCTGCCTGGTGTACAGTCGCACAGGTCTAGAAAACTCACCGTATGCCTCATTACTTGACCCAGTGCATTGGCTGGATATATGCGATATATTTGCTAGGGATTCCTGTGCATTGCTAGGTCTGTCGCTGGAGAGTCCACTGCAGGTATGCATCACGGCTGGCTGCGTGGCTCTGCCATCACTTCTGCAGATAAGACAGGTTATGCACCAGAGACAAGTTACAGGTGTTTGGACATCAAAAGATGAACTCCCAGTAAGTGAATTTTTGACACAAATCTCTCTTTTCTTAAGACGTTCATACTTATACAGTGACACTGTTCTTGACAGTGGAGTAATCTCTTGGTATTTTACACCTATAAACATTTCGCAATTCAGCTGTTTTGGCTTCAACATTATATTAAATAAAGCATCTTCATGACTGCCTCGGATGAAATGAGTGTCGGTGATTAATTTTGTTTATATTTTGTTTATTATTATTTTCAGGTTGAAGTGGATCTTGGTCCACAGTATCGCTACCATTCACTCTTCGCGTGTCCCATTTTACGGCAACAGTGTACAGATGCTAACCCTCCAGTTAGACTCTCATGTGGCCATGTCATCTCCAGGGATGCTCTCACTAAGCTCACAAATGGAAACAAGTATGCTTCCCTCATTACTTACTTACATACTCTGTGTGCACATGTTCTCACTCCGCCAAGGTGTATAAATAGATTCTGGCAAACCACTAGGCCGAAACCAAACAGAATGCAGTAGATAGTGTAAAGCCCCAGCCAAACGATCAAGCATTTTCGTTGTTTCTATGATGATTCTTTGAAATTGAAGTATTAAAAAAACACATTTTTCTTTTTTACCCACCAGAGTAAAGTGTCCGTACTGTCCACTGGAGATGTCTCCAAGCGATGCGCGCCAAATCAATTTTTACTGAGGGATGCTATGCGGAAAGGCATGCTTTACAGGACTTTTGACCACGTGGATTTGATAATGAAGCTGTACATGTATTCAAATGTAGATAAACGTGCAGTGTATATAGATATTTAATATATAAGAATCAGAGAACTTTTGCCTAGAAATTGAAACACCAATTGGCAATCTCCTGTATCCTGTTTATTTCCTTGTCGTAAAGACATTACTGCTCTACATGTAAGTGGGGGAGCGAGGGGAGGAGGATACGCCTACGCCAGCAAAGGGTTGCGTCAACCTCGTTCGTAGGATTTTCTTATTCTTTCATTCTTCCTTTAAAAAAGTTAGAAGAGGACCCTGGTTTAGACAATACGTCACTTCCAGAGGAGGTTTTAATGCTAGACGTTTCATTTGTAAACGAGGTTGGCTGTTTCATTTACATAAAATCAAAGGTTTTGTAGCCGGCCTTACGTTTTGAGAGAGGCAAAACCAGAAGATAAAACAAGAAGAAACCAGAAACCAGGACAAAAACAAAAAAGCCAAAAAATTAGCATAGAAAACTAAATTAAAAAATGAGATTTTTTATTGACAATTTTGCTAGCAAAAATTTCGAGCTATGTTGACGAAAACACCTTTGTTACAATAAACCTAAACAAATAACACTTAACAGTATTTGTGACTTTTATGAGTAATAAAAAACCAACTTACTACAGAATTCAAGTTTTCTTAGGTTATTTTAGCAGAAACGATAAACAACGAAGACGATATAGTTTGTCCACCTCTATTGCTTTGGCTGTACTTTACAAGAAAGAAATTATACTGGGATATTTGGATCGCTGTCAACAACAAATCCCGTTAAAAATAGTCCAAGGTGCACATTTAATTGTTTTTTAAATCCATTATCTTATGTGGCAGCTTGCGTGAAATCTACCAAGCAAAACAATACTCTTTGCACACAAAGTTTTTGAACCCCTAATCCTTGTGAAGCACGTATTAATTTTCTTATTTACTTTAATCGTTCCATTTATTTTTTGGCAAAACATCTTTTGGTAATCGCTATTGTTGACAGTACAGCTTTCCTGACTTCCTAAAATTTCATCTTTTTCGTGTACGGTTTGTTCAATTGTGAGTCGACAAATTGTTTCTGCAAGACAGGAAGAGAAGTGTTGAACAAATGGACTGAATCATTGAAAAAAAATAGAAATACTATAGTATGTATATGGGTTCTCAGCCTTTTCGCCTCTACTAAAACAGAAAGACGTTTAAATCATTTCGTCGACACTTCCTTCATTCTTTTGCGAAATTGACGATGGTGTGTCCCTCATACCCGGGTCAGCCATAGTGAATGATTAAAAACAAAACGGAAAACAAATGATATGTGCATTTCAAACCCTGTGGCTGGGTTGATATATTTGTAATGGCAACCATGCTTTTCGCTCTGTGTTGCGTTTGTTTCTGTTTAACTATGACATCATACTAGCGACACTTCGTGTTTATCATATTTTGCGAGATTTCTCAGCTCTCGGTGCATATCTAGTAGTCCAGCTGTTAAGCCCCCAAAATGGCAAAATCGTTCACTTTTTGATAAAAGCATGAAACTTGGTGGGATGATAGACTTATATGTGCTGATCATTTTCTGATATAGGGCCAGCGGCAAAACGACTGTTTAAGAGGATAAGCGGGCGTGGCCTAATGCACACTCGTCATGGTATCAGTCAGCATAAAAACTAGGCTACATAGGAAAGACCTTATTTTCGCTGTGTTTTTTCAGTTTTTATACAACAAACGTTTGGGCATATATCAGAGACAAGTCATGAACACCTTTATGGCATAGGATGTATATTAAAGTGAGTCACATGACCTGTCACGTGACTACAAAGGCAAATTTCAGTCGAAAGCATATTTATTATAAGCCGTGTATTAAAACTGTCAAAATTTTAAGATCAATCAGCTTTTGGAAGGAATATTCTTCCAAATATTACCATTTTAACTCAAAACAAGCCTTTCTCGTCGTTCACTTTTTGGACGGGCTTTAATTGATCTTCTGGGACCGAGGAAGAGAGTGGCGGATTCCCCCCCCCCCCCCCACTTCTTAACTCCGAAAATATTAAAGGTATGACAATAACGCTTAGAGGGTTTATGATACGTCCAAGAATGTTTCCTTTCTCCGCAATATGAGTTAGTGTCGTCATATGACGTAAAAATTACGTCATATTCTCAAATGGCGGCCGGCCATCTTGGATCCGCCATCTTGAATTTTTTGATTTTTCCAAACCCCCCCCCCCCCAAAGCTCTTAAATTAACCAATAAGTAATTAAAATCAATAAATGAGCACAAAACTGATCTAATTTACTTCAACTAAGTTATAGTTTTGTACTGAAAAGGGCAAAAAACGAAATTCTGAAAAAACTGCCTGTCAATAAGTGGTTGCCATGGTAACATCAAACTTGTTGAACAAAGACTTGCTAATGGCAAATTGTTTCCAGATAAATTTTATGAAAAGTCATTAAGTTTGATGGTTTAGCGTTAAAAAATTTTAAACATCCAAAGTGCATGCAGGCATATTCCCCTCCCCTCCCCTCCCGATCTGAAGAGGGTTAATTGACCACAAAAAAAGCCCACATAATCAAAATCACTTGCAGTTTGTCTTGGATATCAATTATACATCGAAGAATATACATGATCAAAATTTCTGTGGCTGTTTTTAAGAGACTTGTTTACAATTTTAGCTTGAGTGACTAATACATTGTAATGTGATTGGCAATAGATACATAAACGCAGGCAGTCAAATCAATGATAAGTAGTCATGTCTGGATAGTGCACGTTGTTTTTAACAGTCTCGCTGAACAGAACTATTAATCTTCCTCTTTATAGTGTCCACCACAATTACATAGTGCCGTGCATGTTAAACGTGCATTGACCCCTTTCTTACGGCCACCGTGAAAGACTTCATAGCAGGATTCTTGTGCTTATATGGTAAGACTGTTCACACTGGTTTCCACTCTCCCTCTTCTCTTTTCGAACTCTAATCTCGAGGACATCAAAAAGTTAACACTGTGAATAAAAGCACTCTGCCATGCTTCTTTTGTTGGTAGAATGTTTTCGTTCTCTGTCATAGCTCTAGTTGTTTTGCTATAAAGAGGTACGACGAATCTTTCAATTAGTCGCATGTACTCCTCAGGTATGGATTCTAGAATTGATGACAAGTCAGCTAAGACATCGGTAATCTGATCAAAGACATTCCATGCATTCCATGCGGTCTGTTTACCTCTCCCGGAGAAGAAGGAGGCCGTGTCGCAACCTGTAAGTGCATGCAGCGCACAACATGCTTGGACTTTTGGTGGACACAACTGAGTGGCGATTTCATGAATTGCCAGATACCTGAAATGTTTTCCAGCGCTGAAAGCAGTCCACACCTCATCAGCATCAATATCAGTCATTTTGGAGACTGCAGGAACAACATCTGTGTTGATGGTTCTAATCATGATTTTCCAGGGCATGGGACATGTGCAGTATGAGGTGCATGCCATCTTCTTCGTGGGAACATTCTTCCGCACCATCCCTTCTTCAGCTCAACTGAAATAGTAACCTACAAATAAATAACCTGTGAATACATGGAGTAACATTTGGTATATGGTGTTTTAGCAGGAGTTTATTTATTTGCAGGATCAAATTTTCGCGGATTGTTGGAAATTCGCAAAATTTTCAAAAATTTCATGCCACACGGTATAATCAATGCAGTGATAAATTAGGACAAGCTTCCACTGTTTGGTAGTCCTATGGAGAAGATTTCTAAAAAAAGTATCAAGTGTGTGGAGCAATTTAAGTATTCCCACAACTCGACGTGACCATAATCAGTGGAGCAGTTGTAGTGCAAATGATGTCGCCTGAGACAGGCAGATCATTTCAGGTGTATGCTGTCAATGTCTTCCGGTGCCATATATCATGAGAGAGTGGACGTCATCTGGGATGTTTCTTGCCAGGATTGTCTGAAGGCGACTACCAGAGAAGAGGGGTTCTGGTACACGTAGAAGAGTAGCACCTTCTTCCCAAACTTCACCAACATGGAAAAGGGTAAAAAATCACCGTACAGAACTTGTCCACTTTCTGGCAAAACATGTGATGTCGTATCACATGACAGGGAAGGAAGGAACGGGAAAACAATTCAGGTATCTAGCAATTCATGAAATCGCCACTCAGCTGGCTCCACAAATAGCCAAAGCACTTCCCATGTTGCATGCCTTTACAGGTTGTGATACAGCCTCCTTTGTCTCCGGAAGAGGTAAACGACTGCATTGAATGCCTTTACTCAGATTACCGACATTTTGGCTGACTTGTCGTCCATTCCAGAGTCCATACTGAGTACAGGCGACTAATTGAAAGATTTGTCAGACGTCTTTACAGCAGAACAAGTACAGTTGACAGTGAATGAAACCAGTCAAAATAGCTCTTTTTGAAAGGATCACATAACTTCGGAAAACATTGCACCAACACAGCAGCACTAACAGATCACACAAAGGGAGCGACGTACCAGGCCAGACATGTATGGAGGAGTGCTTCAATTATTCCCATGTCCTCCAGAATAGGGTTGGAAAAGAGAAGAGGGAGAGTGGAAACCAGTGTGGACAGTCGTGCCATAAGCACAAGAATCCTGCTATGAAGTCATTCACTGTGGCTGTAAGAAAGGGCTCAATGCAAGTTTAACATGCACGGCACTATGTAATTGTGGTGGACACTGTAAAGAGGAAGATTAATAGCTCTGTTCAGTGAGATTGTTAAAAACAACGTGCACTATCCAGGCGTAACTACTTATCATTGATTTGACTGCCTGCGTTTATGTATCTATTGCCAATCACATTAGAATGTATGAGTCACTCAAGCTAAAATTGTAAACACGTCCCTTAAAAACAGCCAGCAGAAATTTTGATCCAAGACAAGATACAAGTGACTTTGAAGAAGTGAGCTTTTCTGACAACCTGGTGAATTTTCTACGAGAAAGTCTTGTTTTTAGTTAAAATGTTAATATTTAGAAAAATGTTCCTTTGATAGTTTTTGATAGTTGATAGTTTTCATTTACAGCTTATAACAGATATGCTTTCTATTGAAATTTGCCTTTTGTGGTCACGTGACTCACCTTAATATACATTATGCGCCATAAAGGTGTTCATGCCTTGTCTCTGATATATTCCCAAACGTTTGTTGTGTAAAAACTAAAAAAAGGGCGAAAATAAGGTGTTTCCTACGTAGCCTCGTTTTCATGTTGGCTTGGGTCATGTAAATTTGGCCACACCCGCTTATCCTCTTAAACACTTGTTTTGCCGCTGGCCCTATATCAGAAAATGATCAGCTCATATAAGTCTATCATCCCACCAAGTTTCATACTTTTATCAAAAAGTGAACGATTTTTGGCCTGACGGCTGCACTATAGCTGTACTTCTAAAATTATCCTTGTGGAAGAAAAGAATAAAAGTCAACAGGAAAGTATTGTGCAATGACTTTTATTAAAGTGGTCCAGAATCGAAAATTAGAGCAACATTTTGCAGTTTCATAAACTGCACAAAAGCCAAAATAGTCCTGAAATGTTTTATTTCATCTAGAGTCGGAAAATTGGTCGCGGCCCGGGTCACAGATAATTAAATTGGCTTACCACAGGCTCATCATCCTCTCTGTGCATTCATAATGGCCGAATCGGTTTATGAACTAGCAAAACTAAAGGCGAAATTTAGGGCTTTTAAAACTGAAAAAAAAATCAAATGAAATACTCTTAAAGTTGCTGCCATAAGGTTTTGCTCCTTTATTTGTTTGCTTTGGTGATTTAAGGCTCGCGAAAGTGATGTGATCAAAATAACGGTCGGACTCGCTCTCATGGCACCAATTTAAAGAGTTATTTAATTTTCTTCAGTTTTAAAAGCCCTAAATCTCGCCTTTAGTTTTGCTAGTTCATAACTGATACAGCCATTATAAGTGCACAGCATACCACAGAAACAGACGACGGTAAGACTGGACTGACAGAGTTGGAACCGATTCGCTCTGAGGGCTAACGCAGGCCAATTTACCTTTTCAATTCAGTTGATAAGTCCAAAGTTTTGTGTTTCACTTCCCCACCGACGCAGCTCCACAGCTCCTTTGAAAATTGACCCCCTTTTAGAGTTAGAACTGAATACAGGAACTGAGTACTAAGCTCGCTAACAAGATTTTCTGAACACTCCCAAAAGAGCTTGCTCGCAGGCAGAGCAAAGCAGTTCTTAGTGGCCACGTTTGCATTGAATTGTCGCCCTTTATTCCTTGTTGGGGATTTTATCCACACATTCAAAGATGGGCAACCACTACTCAACACTCTTCATTTTAAGATCTCATCTCTGTTTCCGAACATTACTGGAGAACACAGCGCTAGGAATAAAAAGAAACTAATTATTGTACACCGTGGAAGACAAACACATTACTAAGCTATTAACTACACTGTGATTTGATTATGGCAGAATGATTTAATTAGTCACAATCAGAACCTGCAAGAGATGAAACGGGTGAAGAAAGCGGAAACTCGAGCGATAGCAAACGGTACCTCGAGGATGTTTTCTTTTTTTCATGTTTGACGGAAGTTTGTTGTCTTGCGGCTGTCGAAGTCGTTTATTTTGGCTTTTTTGTTGCTAGCAAATAACCTCCCAAACAAGAAGTGCCGTGATAGTCTCATTGAAAGGGTCACGTACGCTTTTCATTAATTTTTTTCTTGGAAATTACTCAGTTGCGGGCTATGTCTCCTTCTGCCGGATGAAAAACTGTTTTGAGCAAACTGTACTCGATTAAGATTTTGGAAGATTTCAGTTCAAAATTGAGAATTAGAAACAGCATCCAAGAATCTCCACTACAGAGTGCTGTTGAACTGTTTTTATTTGAATGATTGCACTGTAGAAATTGGCATATTGCATGTATTGCCCAAAATTTCATCATCATACATTAACTCATGGTCATCGCGGGCTCTGCGCGCCTTGTGTTGCCTTTGAATTCATTGACAACCCCTGGATCATGGGAAATGTTATCAAGTTACGAAACAAACTTTTTTCTTTTAAAGAAAACCTTTTTTTGGTTTTGTTTTGTTTTTTTGTCATATCTTCTCCACTCTAGGATATTATTCAATTAACCCTTTTAGCCCCAATAGTGATCAGCATCAAATTTCTCCTCATCATATCAATGCCTTGCAACTCATAAACGTCATGAGAATTAAAGAAATGATCACCAAAGATGAATTGTCTTGATGTCTGAAGACATGCTCCCAACTAGTGCCGGCTTAACAACATGTATGGAGACTGATAAGGAGAATTTGTATCATGATGTTGGGGCTTAACGGGTTAGGAAGGAGCCAATGAGAATGCGCGCCTGCTCACATCCATGGGCTGTACTGTTTATGTGATGAAGATTATGGCTTGACTTCTTGCAGTGATGGGGTTTAGGCAATAGGATTACTGACATAGATCACACTTAAGATAATAGGCTTTTCAGTAAAAACTTTCAAAATCAAGGAATTTTAAAAGCTTTTTTCTCTCAGCCGAGTCGCAAAACTATAAACTTCACCAGAAACGAACAATGACAAAGTCAAGTACATGAAGGGATTTTGCCTCTGCATTTGGAAGAAGTTCTTACTTAATCAAATTTTCCCGTTTTGGCCAAACAGTTGGCAAATTTAATATCTAATTATCTTGCTAATGCAAGAATTGCTTCTTGGCCGCCAAGGGGAACGGTGACCGTGTCAAGACAAGGGAAGAACTCGCGAAAAACCAACGAGCAACGTTTGGAAGTCTTTGAAAGCCATTTCCCTCCTGGCGACCCTTAGTCACTTAATAATTTCCGTGCATCCGATAGAAATTAACTGGGCTATATCTTAGGTTTCCGTTGATGATGTTCTCAGTTTGCTTTATAAAGCGACACTAAAAATAGAAGAAATAGTTCCTTGAAGAATAAAAACATGTATGAGATAGCCGGGGGAGATACTTCCTTATATGGCCTACACGGGGACGTGTCGCCGGCTAGGGCGTGGTTTTGCCATCTCTGTCCTAAACAAAAAAAACTCCCTGCCCTGAATAGGGTATATAGTTTTATGCTAGTCAGTCCTAAACTCGGTCTCAACTTGTCCTAAACAGGGTATGGTTGCACGATTGTTGTTGTTAAATATGGCTTATTTAAGTATTCAGCAATCCGTGTTCGGAGACGTTTGTCAGTCCCTAAAAAAATAAAATCGTGTAAAACAAGAGTGTGTGTTTTCTGTCGTTTGTCCTAAACCGGGTCAGGCTTCAGACCCTTTGCGGCACCCCTACACCCAAACATGGGTAAAGTGCACCCCTCCCCTTGGGATTAAATCTTAATGTGAAAAATGGTACCAAAAGCTCCTGTGAAGCTCGTTCCAGTGATGATATTCTGGACAGTTAAACAACGTCACTTTGTGGTCACTTATTTACTTTAGAAGGTAATGGGTTACACAAACTCATTCATTACTGAGTAGCACGATATATTTTGTTAACCGGGCATTATTCGGGGTCTGATTGCAGTTCCTTGCCGCCTAGTTGCCGGTTGGATGGAGTCAGTGTCTTTTGATACGACATTTTTTTCACTCCTACCAACTTAAAACAGCCCATTTATGCTTTACAAGACATTAAGTATGAAATAGCGACGATATGGGATATGGCCGCCGATTCACTAATTGACCTTTACTTATCGGCCTCAAATTGTCTGTCTTGGTTTTTCTATTTTTGTGTCTTTCTGACATCAACTCGGGCACGCGTCCACGAAATCTAACCAGTGTTTTCTATTTACGGAAAGGCCAAAAGGCGTGTGTATCAAATCTAAGAAGTTTAGGAGCACGTAAAACCTCTCTTCCATTTCCTTGTTGTATTCTTGGAACTCAAAATGGACTCAAGATCTTGAAAAAAATCATAAGAATCAAAGGGCTGCTATATTTCCTTGCTTTTAGTACATATTCTCAAAACTCTGTCCTCTTCGATTCCGTATTCTGGAATGTTTGAAGCCGAGCCAGCTTTAACCATTTGAATGAATACACCGATTTGGTGTAGTAACGTCCAGTTTTCATCCAGCGTGATTGGAAGTCAGCACTTTTATTTCATCATCTCGGTTTCTCAAAACAAATCCGCTCAGATCAGAATTATCCTCCGATTACGTAGAACAAGATAAACTGATGATTAACCAACACCTAAGGGTATAGTATACTGAGGAATATCCTTACGTGGTTTGGAATCGAGATACCCACTTAACACCGCAACCGTTTCTTTTATACGCAGATTGTTTTGCTTTGTATGATGCCACTTTTTTGTAGTCCCGAAGTTGATAAGATACCTAAGAATATGTGGATAATAAGGAGAAATAGATAATTTCAGATAGTTTTGGTAGTAAGTCTCGTGTGTGTCTGCCAGCTTGTCTGGTACTGTGCATACACAGTACCACACACCAAAATTAGTCTAAAAGGCCGGGGTTTTACTCAGTTCAGTGCCAGAATAATCCATCTCCCAATAAGGTCAATTAAATTACGTGTCTCGTATTAAAGTCTTACTGTAGCCAATAAAGATTTGGTTTTCCCCAGTCTACGTCACAATTTAATCGCCACAACGTTGATGTAGATGGCCTTTTGTAATTTGTCGACATGTCGTTGAACTAATTATTTTTCATTCTTTCAAATATTTGGATCGCTACTCAATCAACAATTCTCGTTATAAATAGCACAAAATTAACATTAAAATGTTTGGGCCATTATCTTTACGGGTTGCGTGAAATCTACCAGACAAAAACAATGCTCTTTGCACGCAAACTTTAGCTGCTGATCCAGTTTTCTTATTCGCTAAAATCGTTCTATTTATTTTCTCGAAAATACGTTTCGGTCATCAATATCGTCGACAGTATGGGGGCTTTCCTAGCTTCCCTTTTTTACTGAGATTTCAGCCGGTATTTTCGTGTATTTTCGTTTTTATCTTGATTAGTTTTTTTCTTCGAAGAAAGTTATTATTGGTAATAGGGCGTGTGTTTAAGAAATAGAAATATTATATTTATTTATTAACGTTTTCGCTAGCAGAGCCTCGATCCTTCCTCCTTCGCTAAAAGGAGGTTTACATCATGTCATCGCCACGTCCTTTGTGCTGTGGCAAATTTGACGCAGTGTATCACTAATTCCTACGTCAGCCATAACAAATAATTGCAAAAAAGAAAAAAAATGATATTTACATCTACTACATCTAGAAACCAGATGGCTTGGATGACCCACGCTTTTCGGTTAGGCTTCCGACCAGCTATGACGTCACACTAGCAACACTCCACGTTCTTCGTGTTTGCGATGTTGTTTATCCGTTGTCATACCCTGTAAATACCACGCTATGGACTTTTTCATGGAATATTTGTCTAGATCAACGGTGTACGTGTCTGTTTTTTTGCCTTTTTTTCGTGGGTCTGGTTTTTTGTAACCCCATTTATAGTCTAAATCCGTGTATTCTTAAGTTCCTTATAGAAAGAAGGGAGGGACTGTTTAAAGGGAACTGATGCTCAGTTGGTTTCATGTGAATGGTGACGTTAGCATTCTGTACAGAGGGAATTCATTCTGCTTATAATAACAGCAGAAAAGGGAAAAAATCAAGTTTTATATTTTCACGCTTCTTGAAAGATTTATTTCATCCACAGACTCAAACCTGCAACACGGGAACGTAGATGCTCACAGGAACCTTATCCTACACAGCTTTCACTGTTGTGCGCAGAAGACCCAGGTTTTTCAAGCACGATTCGCCAGTTGTGATTCGGCCGTCATGATGAGCGGTGAAGGACATTTGCAGATCTTGTTTTTTATGATTGGTTATATTTCGTAAAATTAGTGTTTTCCCTGTAAACTCATCTTTTTCATCTTTATTTTGCCACCACAGCCGGCGACGCATAACTCGCTTCTCATGATTCGCCCATGGTTTCAAAATGAATAGAAATTTATGCATGAAATAAATTTACATAGTAAACAGTAAATTCAAAAGATATCAAAAATCATAAAGAGTCGAGAGGGGATCTACCAATTTCCTACGCCGTCTTGTGGGGGCGAATCGTAGTTCTCTGATAATGCTTGAAAAACTTGTGAAAAACTTGTGTCTCCACACGAGTGAAATCAGCTGTAAAGTCGACAAAAGTTAGGTCCTTCTATAAAACCTACTCTTTGGTAGTCATGTTCACATCTGAGCCGTCACACTTATAATGTGGATTTTTATTCACAGTTAGAGCCAACTATTTCAGAAAACTACTCCTCAACAGCCCCCATATAAGTTCTCATCTTTTAGGTTCAGAGCATGATTGGAAAACACATAACAGGTTTATTTTTAACACTAAGAAGGAAAAGAAAAAGAAACTGTAATTGTGGACCATGGAAACGAAGCATATATTAAATCAAGGTGTCTCCTGCTCCTGCTTTAGACCAACGACTTAGTAACATAAGTAACCAAATAATCACCAAAAGATAAAAACCGGGTAAAGTAGGAGGAAACTCGAGCGATAACAACACCTGATCCTGAGTAGAACACACAGAAATAGGATGTTTTGTTTTTTTCATATTTAGCGGATGTTTTTGTCTTGCGGTTGTCGCCGACGTTTTTGGCTTTTCAATGTTCAAGGAAATCCTACACCAAACAGAGAAGTACTGTGGTAATCTATTTAAGAGGGTCACGTACGTTTTCTATTACGATTTTCTTGGAAATCACCCAGTTGTGGGCTACTCGGCTAAATTGTGCCAGAGAAAAACCACCAAGACAACTGTACTCGATGAGGATTTTTGCAGGATTTCTGTTCAAAATTAAGAACTAGCCCTCAGGAATTAAACAACGCCACAACAATCAAAATGGCACAGCTAAGAACAACCTTGTACAGCATAACAAACAATACCGCAGGAACTCAAGTTCATTTGAATGATCACAATTTAGGATTTCACTCTCACGACATGCTTGAGATGAACAGGCCATTCGGTAAATTTCAAAAAAGTAAGGATGTCAATTTGATTTCTCAGTCTCTTTTGGTTGCCACGTTAAGTGTCGCCATAGCGTGGCGTTCATAAAGCTGTCACCACAAAGAAAACGTTTTACCAAAAAGTAGAGCCCAAACTTCGACCGCAGTGCTTAGGAAGTTGATAGTATAATGAAACAATTTTACCATCCGCGCTTGTTCGATAGGAGGTCCTTATAGAACCATCTTGGCGTATCCCTTGCGAGTATGGAACAATTTGGGTCTATAGTATTGATCAGTTGGCGGTTGGTATCACGACGGGCATAGGAAGCGGTGCCGGTACTTTAACGTAATGTTTCTCTTTATATACAACATTTCTGTACGAACAACAGTAACACTGAATTGCATCTCAAAAAACTGTGCACAGTCTTACAACACCATAGCCTGTCGAACAGGCGTTTATTTAGCCGAACGCACGGCTAACAATACCATAGACAGGGGCACCCAATGGTTCGTTTCGGGGGATATCTGTTCGGAAGGTCTAAAATCGCCTGAGATTTTCGGATTTACTTGCTAGAGATTTCTTTTGCGAAACATCACCTCAGACTTTCGCAACAAAAAGACTTGCTAGTTCCTATTGCGTTCGGAGGGACAAATATGCCCCTAGAGTGCAAAATAAGGTCAGCTAACATTTTCGGATAGCAATCAGCAGCTAGGAAATTCAGTGGATAGGTTTCTGTTACCTAAAATGTTCGGCGGACTAAATTCTCAGCTAGAAACGCCGAACAGATCAATCTGTATTAGCTTACACAAATATTCCTTTAAAAAGCTCTGAAACAAACTAACAAAGCAGAAAATAATATTTTCAAGTACTTTGCTCAAATTTTTTCGTTGGATGCCCCTGCATAGACCTATTCCCGCCATGCCAAAGCCTGTGCGCAGCCGTCCGATCTTCTCGAGGAGAAAAAACGAGGAGAGCGCGTGGCTGAGGCTAACAACACCAGGAGCTAGGAATGCTTTAGTGATTACGTGACCAGTGCTAGTTTGTCTGTCTTATGTTACCTATTTTTGTAATAATATTCCCGAAATAAACTCAGGCACGGATCCACAGGATAAAAATGGGATGATCACAGTTTCCATTTTGAGGAAACGCTTTTAAAGGTGTTTGCATCAATTCAAAGGTGTTCGCAGGGGCCTGTGATATCCTCCTGTTGATGTTGCTAATGCTCCAAGACAAAATTTCCTGTGTTGTATTCTTAGGATTCGAAATGGGCTTAAGATCTGATTACCATCCTAAAGGATACACGTCTTAGTTTTGTCCTTCCTTTTTTTAACCGATTTCAAAAACTCTGTCGTTTCTCCCTACACTCAAAGCTCAAAGCCCTACACTGTGAAGCTCGTTCCAGTGGTGATGTTCTGGACAATGAAGAAACGTCACCTTGTGGTCACTTATTTACTTTAGAAGGTAATGTGCGGGTAATGGGTTACACAAACTTATTCATTACTGAGTAGCACGATATATATTATTAGCCCGGCATTATTCGGGGTCTGGTTGCGGTTCCTTGCCCCTTAGTTGCCGATTGGATGGAGTCAGTGTCTTTTAATACCACATATTTTTTTTTTCCCTCCTACCATATAAAATAGCGACGATATGGGGTATGGGCGCCGATTCACTAATTGACCTTTACTCATAGGCCTCAAATTGTCGGTCTTGGTTTTTCTATTTTTGTGTATTTCTGATATCAACTCAGGCACGCGTCCATGAAATCTAACCAGTGTTTTCTATTTACGGAAAGGCCAAAAGGCGTGTGTATCAACTCTAAGAAATTTAGGAGCACGTAAAACCTCTCTTCCATTTCCTTGTTGTATTCTTGGAACTCAAAATGGACTCAAGATCTTGAGAAAAATCATGAGAATCAAAGTGCTGCTGTATTTTCTTGCTTTTGGTACATATTCCCAAAACTCTGTCCTCTTCCGTATTGTTGAATGGTTGAAGCCCAGCCAGCTTCAACCATTTGAATGAATTTGGTGTCGTAGCATCCAGTTTTCATTCAGCGTGATTGGACGTCAGCACTTTTATTTAAGCATCTTGGTTTCTCAAAACAAATCCGCTTAGATCAGAGTTATCCTCCGAGTACGTAAAGCATGATAATCTGCCAACACCTAAAGGCACGGTATGATAAAGAATATCCCTACTTTCGAAATGAAATACCCACTTTACACAGCAACCTTTCCTTTCATACATCGCGTTGTTTAAATTGAATTTGTATGATGTCATTTTTCTGTAGCTCCAAAAGTTGATAAGATACGTAAGAATATGTGGAAAATAAGGAGAAATAGATAATTTCAGATTGTTTTTTGTAGTAAGCCTCGTGTGTAGGTGCCAGCATGTGTGGTACTGTGTAATTTAATACCCTTTCCCCAAAATTAGTCTACTCAGTTCAATGCCACAAATAATCCATCTCCCGATGAAGGTCAATTAAATTTTGCGTCTCGCAAGTCTTACAGTAGCCAATAAACATTTGGTTTTGCCCAGTCTACGTCCCAATTTAAGGGCCACAACGTTGATGTAGATGGCTTCTTGTAACTTGTCGACATGTTGTTGAACTAATTATTTTTCATTCTTTCAAATATTTGGATGGCTACTCAATCAACAATTCTCGTTATAAATAGCACAAGTTAACATTAAAATGTTTGGGCCATTATCTTTACAGGTTGCGTGAAATCCACCAGACAAAAACAATGCTCTTTGCACGCAAACTTTAGCTGCTGATCCGTAATCCAAGTGAACCACGTATTAGTTTTCTTTTTTACAAAAATCGTTCTATTTATTTTCTCGAAGAACATCTTTCGGTCGTCAATATTGTCGAAAGTATAGCTTTCCTAGCTTCCCTTTTTACTGAAATTTCAGCACGTATTTTCGTTTTGTTTTTCGTGTATTTTCGTTTTGATCTTCATTATTATCATTATTATTATTTTTGTGCACAGAAAGGTGTTAACGTAATGGGGCGTATCTTTAAGAAATTGAAATATGATATTATTAATATTTTCGCTAGCATTTCTCCTCCGCTAAAAAAATTGACATAATTTAGCCCCAAGACCTTCATGCTTTCGCGAATTTGAGGCTATGTAATCCTAATTCTTGCGTCAGCCATAACAAACGATTGAAAAAAGAAAACAAATGATATTTACATCTAAAGACCAGATAGCTTGGTTGATAGGTGTTTTTATATCATACCCACGCCTTTCGGTTACGTTTCTGACTAGCTATGGCGTCATTCTTGCAATACTCCACGTTCTTCGTGTTTCCAAGATCGCTCATTGTGTGATTACCACGCTGCGAACTTTTTCACGAAGTATTAGTCTAGATCAACGGTGTGTGTGTGTGTGTGTGTGTGTGTGTGTGTGTGTGTGTGTGTGTGTGTGTGTGTGTGTGTGTGTGTGTGTGTGTGTTCCCACGGGTTTGGGGTTTCTTGCAACCCCATGAGTGGAAATCTGCGTATTCCAAAGTTCCCTTGCTTAACGAAAAATAGTTCAGAGGGACAGTTAAAAGGGAACTGATGCTCAATTGCTTTCATGCAAAGAATTTTGTGCAGAGTGAATTCACGCTAGATTGTAGCAGAAAAGGGTAAAAATCCTCAAGTTTCATATTTTCACGCTTTAAGATTTCATCCACAGACTCAAACCCGTAACACAGGAAAGAAGATGGTCACAAGTACTTCATACTACACAGCTTTCACTTTTGTGCGCAGAAGACCCAGGTTTAATTTTCAAGCACGATTCGTCAGTTGTGATTCGCCGGCCATGTTGAGCGGTAAAGGACATTTGCAAATCCTTAGTATTTTTTCTGTAAACTCATCTTTTTCATCTTTATTTTTCCATCACAGCCGGCGACGCATAACTCGCTTGTCATGATTCGCCCCTGGTTTCAAAATGATGGAAATTTACGCCTGAAATAAATTTACGTAGTAAACAGTAAATTCAGAAGATACCAAAAGACATAAAGAGTCGAGAGGGGATCTACAAATTTCTCACGCCGTCTTGTGGGGGCGAATCATAGTTCTCTGATAATGCTTGAAAAGCTTGTTCCTGCAGAGAAGTGAAATCGGCTATACAGTTGACAAAAGATAGGTCCTGAGCCGTAAAAAAAGTGGTAAATCAAATTTAACGTCATAGCGCCGTCACACTTTTAATATGGATTTTTATTCACAGTTAGAGCAAACTATTTCAGAAAACTACTCCTCAACAACCCCCATATAAGTTCTCATCTTACAGGCTCAGAGTACGATTGGAAAACACATAACAGGTTTATTTTTAACACTAAGAAGGAAAAGAAAAAGAAACTGTAATTGTGGACCATGGAAACGAAGCATATATTAAATCAAGCTGTCTCCTGCTCCTGCTTTAGACCAGCGACTTAGTAACATAACCAAATAATCACCAAAAGATAAAAACCGGGTGAAGTAGGAGGAAACTCGAGCGATAACAACACCTGAGTGGAACACACAGAAATAGGATGTTTTCGTTTTTCATATTTAGCGGATGTTTTTGTCTTGCGGTTGTCGCCGAAATTTTTGGCTTTTCAATGTTCAAGGAAATCCTACACCAAACAGAGAGGTGGTGTGGCTACGATTTTCTTGGAAATCACCCAGTTGTGGGTTACTCGGCTAAATTGTGCCAGAGCAAAACCTCCAAGACAACTGTACTCGATGAGGATTTTTGCAGGATTTCTGTTCAAAATTAAGAACTAGCCCTCGGGAATTAAACAACACCGCAACAATCAAACTGGCACAGCTAAGAACAACCTTGTACAGCATAATAAACAATACCGCAGGAACTCAAGTTCATTTGAATGATCACAATTTAGGATTTCACTCTCACGACATGCTTGAGATGAACAGGCCATTCGGTAAATTTCAAAAAAGTAAGGATGTCAATTTAATTTCTCAGTCTCTTTTGGTTGCCATGTTAAGTGTCGCCATAGCGTGGCGTTCATAAAGCTGTCATCACAAAGAAAACGTTTTACCCAAAAGTAGAGCCCAAACTTCGGCTGCAGTGCTTAAGGAAGTTGATAGTATAATGAAACAATTTTACCATCCGCGCTTGTTCGATAGGAGGTCCTTATAGAACCATCTTGGCGTATCCCTTGCGAGTATGGAACAATTTAAGTCAAAAGTATTGATCAGTTGGCGGTTGGTATCATGACGGGCATAGGAAGCGGTGCCGGTATTTTAACGTAATGTTTCTCTTTGTATACAACATTTCTTTACGAACAACAGTAACAATTGCATCTCAAAAAACTGTCTTACAACACCATAGCCTGTCGAACAGGCGTTTATTTAGCCGAACGCGCGGCTAACAATACCATAGACGTATTCCCGCCATGCCAAAGCCTGTGCGCAGCCGTCTGATCTCCTCGAGGAGACAAAAACGAGGAGAGCGCGCGGCTGAGGCTAACAACACCAGGAGCAAGGAATGCTTTAGTGATTACGTCACCAGTGCTAGTTTGTCTGTCTTATTTCACCTATTTTTGTAATATTATTCCCGAAATAAACCCAGGCACGGATCCACAGGATAAAAATGGAGGATCACAGTTTCCATTTTGAGGAAACCCTTTTAAAGGTGTTTGCATCAATTCAAAGGTGTTCGCAGGGGACTGTGATATCCTGTTGATGTTGGTAATGCTCCAAGACAAAATCTCCTGTGTTTTATTCTTGGGATTCAAAATGGGCTTAAGATCTGATTACCATCCTAAAGGATACACGTCTTATTTTTGTCCTTCCTTTTTTTAACCGATTTCAAAAACTCTGTCGTTTTTCCCTTCACTCAAAGCTCAAAGCCCTACACTGTCAAGCTCGTTCCAGTTGTGATGTTCTGGACAATTTAGAAACGTCACTTTGTGGTCACTTATTTATTTTACAAGGTGATGGGCGGGTAATGGGTTACACAAACTTATTCATTACTGAGTAGCACGATATACATTGTTAACCCGGCATTATTCGGGGTCTGGTTGCGGTTCCTTGCCGCTTAGTTGCCGGTTGGATGGAGTCAGTGTCTTTTAATACCACATTTTTTGTCAGTTCACTCCTACCAACCGAAAACAGCCCACTTATGCTTTACAAGACATTAAGTATAAAATTGCGACGATATGGGATATGGGCGCCGATTCACTAATTGACCTTTACTCATAAGCCTCAAATTGTCGGTCTTGGTTTTCTATTTTCGTGTCTTTCTGATATCAACTCAGGCACGCGTCCATGAAATCTAACTAGTGTTTTCTATTTACGGAAAGGCCAAAAGGCGCGTGTATCAAATCTAAGAAGTTTAGGAGCACGTAAAACTTCTCTTCCATTTCTCTCTTGTGTTCTTGGAACTCCAAATGGACTCAAGATCTTGAAAAAATCATGAGAATCAAAGTGCTGCCTTTTTTTTTTCTTGCTTTTGGTACATATTCCCAAAACTCTGTCCTCTTCCGTATTGTTGCTGGGCTTCAACCATTTGAATGAATTTGGTGTCGTAGCATCCAGTTTTCATTCAGCGCGATTGGACGTCAGCACTTTATTTTAAGCATCTTGGTTTCTCAAAACAAATCCGCTTAGGTCAGAGTTATCCTCCGAGTACGTAAAGCATGATAATCTGCCAACACCTAAAGGCACGGTATGATAAAGAATATCCCTACCTTCGAAATGAAATACCCACTTTACATCGCAACCTTTTCTTTCATACGTCGCATTGTTTAAATTGAATTTGTAGGATGTCATTTTTCTGTAGCTCCGAAAGTTGATAAGAGACGTAAGAATATGTGGAAAATAAGGAGAAAATAGATAATTTCAGATTGTTTTTTGTAGTAAGCCTCGTGTGTAGGTGCCAGCATGTATGGTACTGTGTAATTTAATACCCTTTCCCCAAAATTAGTCTACTCAGTTCAATGCCACAAATAATCCATCTCCCGATTAAGGTCAATTAAATTTTGCGTCTCGTAAGTCTTACTGTAGCCAATAAAGATTTGGTTTTGCTCACTCTACGTCCCAATTTAATGGCCACAACGTTGATCTAGATGGCTTCTTGTAACTTGTCGACATGTTGTTGAACTAATTATTTTTCATTCTTTCAAATATTTGGATCGCTACTCAATCAACAATTCTCGTTATAAATAGCACAAGTTAACATTAAAGTGTTTGGGCCATTATCTTTACAGGTTGCGTGAAATCCACCAGACAAAAACAATGCTCTTTGCACGCAAACTTTAGCTGCTGATCCGTAATCCAAGTGAACCACGTATTAGTTTTCTTTTTTACAAAAATTGTTCTATTTATTTTTTCGAAAAACATCTTTCGGTTGTCAATATTGTCGAAAGAATCGCTTTCCTAGCTTCCCCTTTTACTGAAATTTCAGCACGTATTTTCAGTTTGTTTTTCGTACATTTTCGTTTTTATCTTCATTATTATTATTATTATTTTTGTGCACAGAAAGGTGTTAACGTAATGGGGCGTATCTTTAAGAAATTGAAATATTATATTATTAATATTTTCGCTAGCATGGTCTCGACCATTTCTCCTCCGCTAAAATAAAATTGACACAATTCATCCCCACGACCTTCATGCTTTCGCGAATTTGACGTTATATATTGCTAATTCTTGCGTCAGCCATAACAAACGATTGAAAAAAGAAACCAAATGATATTTACATCTAAAGACCAGATAGCTTGGTTGAGAGATGTTTTTATATCATACCCACGCGTTTCGGTTACGTTTCTGACCAGCTATGACGTGATTCTTGCAATATTCCACGTTATTCGTGTTTGCAAGATCGCTCATTGTCTGATTACCACACTACGAACTTTTTCACGAAGTATTAGTCTAGATCAACGGTGTGTGTGTGTGTGTATGTGTTTTCCCATGGGTTTGGGGTTTCTTGTAACCCCATGAGTGGAAATCTGCGTATTCCAAAGTTCCCTTGCTTAACGAAAACAAGTTCAGAGCAGGGACAGTTAAAAGGGAACTGATACTCAATTGCTTTCATGCAAAGAATTTTTTGCAGAGTGAATTCACGCTAGATTGTAGCAGAAAAGGGTAAAAATCCTCAAGTTTCATGTTTCCTTTCTTTAAGATTTCACCCACAGACTCAAACCTGTAACACAGGAAAGAAGATGGTCACAGGTACTTTATACTACACAGCTTTCACTGTTGTGTGCAGCAGACCCAGGTTTAATTTTCAAGCTCGATTCGCCAGTTGCCAGTTGTGATTCGCCTGCCATGTTGAGCGGTAAAGGACATTTGCAAATCCTTAGTATTTTTTTCTGTAAACTCATCTTTTTCATCTTTATTTTGCCATCACAGCCGGCGACCCATCACTCGCTTGTCATGATTCGCCCATGGTTTCAAAATGAATGGAAATTTATGCATAAAATAAAGTTACATAGTAAACAGTAAATTCAGAAGATATCAAAAATCATAAAGAGTCAAGAGGGGATCTACAAATTTCCTACGCTGTCTTGTGGGGGTGAATCATAGTTCCCTGATAATGCTTGAAAAACTTGTGTCTGCAGAGAAGTGAAATCGGCTGTACAGTTGACAAAAGATAGGTCCTTCTTGTTTAACATAATAAAACCTACTATTTGGTAGTCACATTCACATCTGAGAGCCGTCACACTTTTAATATGGATTTTTATTCATAGTTAGAGCCAACTATTTCAGAAAACTACTCCTCAACAGCCCCCATATAAGTTCTCATCTTTTAGGTTCAGAGCATGATTGAAAAACACATAACAGGTTTATTTTTAACGCTAAGAAGGAAAAGAAAAAGAAACTGTAATTGTGGACCATGGAAACGAAGCATATATTAAATCAAGGTGTCTCCTGCTCCTGCTTTAGACCAGCGACTTAGTAACATAACCAAATAATCACCAAAGGATAAAAACCGGGTGAAGTAGGAGGAAACTCGAGCCACAACAACATCGGAGTGGAACACACAGAAATAGGATGTTTTCTTTTTTCATATTTAGCGGATGTTTTTGTTTTGCGGTTGTCGCCGAAGTTTTTGGCTTTTCAATGTTGAAGGAAATCCCACACCAAACAGGGAAGTGTTGTGGTAATCTATTTAAGAGGGTCACGTACGCTTTCTATTACGATTGTCCTGGAAATCACCCAGTTGTAGGCTACTCGGCTAAATTGTGCCAGAGCAAAACCACCAAGACAACTATGCTCGATGAGGATTTTGTAGGATTTCTGTTCAAAATTAAGAGCTAGCCCTCGAGAATTAAAGAACACCGTAACAAGTCGAACTTGCACAGCTAAGAACAACCTTGTACAGCATAACAAACAATACCGCAGGAACTTTCATTTGAATGATCACAACTGTAGGATTTCACTCTCACGACATGCTTGAGATGAACAGGCTTTTCGGTAAATTTAAAAAAAGTACGGATGTCAATTTCATTTCTTTGTCTCGTTTGGTCGCTATAGCGTGGCGTTCATAAAGCTGTCACCACAAACAAAAAGTTTTACCCAAAAGTAAAGCCCAAAATTCGGCCGCAGTGCTTACGGAAGTTGATAATTGAATAAAACAAGTTGTTCGATAGGAGGTCCTTATAGAACCATCTTGGCGTACCCCTTGCGAGTATGAAACACTTTGGGCCTATAGTATATATCAGCTGGCGGTAGGTCAGCACGAAGAAGGCATTGGACGCGGGACCGGTAGTCTAAAGTAACGTTTCTCTTTACATAAAACATGTCTGTACTAATAACAGGGACAACCGCATCTAACAAAAAATGCACAGTCTTACAACACCATAGCCTGCATAACAGGCGTTCATTCAGCCGAACGCGCGGCTAACAATACTATTGCCCGACCATAGCCTGTGCACAGCCGTCCGCTCTCCTCAAGGAAAAAAAAAACACAAAACAAAACGAGGAGAGCGGGCGGCTGAGGCTAACAAGACCAGGAACCAGGAAAGCTTTAGTGGTTACGTGACCTTTGTTTTCCAAAGTCAGTTTGTCTGCCTTAGTTTATCTATTTTTGTAGTAATCTTCCTGAAATAAACCCAGGCACGGATCCACAGGATAAAAAGGGATGATCACAGTTTCCATTTTGAGGAAACACTTACAAAGGTTTTCGCATCAATTCAAAGGTGTTCGCAGGGGTATGTGATATCCTGTCGATGTTGCTAATGCTCCAAGACAAAATTTCCTGTGTTGTATTCTTGGGATTCGAAATGGGCGTAAGATCTGATTACCATCCTAAAGAATACACGTCTTATTTTTGTCCTTCCTTTTTTTTAACCGATTTCAAAAACTCTGTCGTTTTTCCCTACACTCAAAGAGTGGAAATCGCCCTAAATACGCGTTAGAATATGTTCTGTTGACGTCCAGTTTTCCCTTGACGTGATTGGACGTCAACGCTTATTTGGCCATCTGTTTCTCAAAACAAATCCGCTCGAAGTCATCCTTCGCTTACGTAGAACATGACATACTGATTATTAACTAACACCGTAGGGTATAGTATAATAACGAATGTCATTAGCTTTCAAACAAACAACCCACTAGCACTTCACTCCACGATCTATTCACTTTATTTTTTCGTGGCGTTTTCGGCTCGCATTTCATTGGTCGCAACAAACAAACAATCGACACTGAAGGAAGAGTATCCTCTCTTTTGTCCACAAACAATTCTTTAATATGTTTCTTATGTCTAAAAAAATGATTGCTTGAATCCTAATTCTTGTTTTCGCTAATGTGGCTTATCTATCACTCGTGCATTTAATTTCAGCATAAAGATAAAAGACTACTCAAGCCTTTTAAGGTTAAATGCCCGCGACCGCAGTTGAAATCACGGACAGAACATTCTCTTCCGAGTTACAAGTCTGATGTTATCACTTAAGTTTATTTCTGGATTAGATGGAGGCGGAACAACATAATTATTTTAATCATTTTGAATAAATAATTCGCCTGTCACGTTCACTAGTTTTCGCAAATATTTTGCCTTTTTTAAACCAAATCATCTCGACTAAAAGGATTTGTGGGTTCTCCATTTAGGGACGTATTACCGACATTTCGTAGTAAAAAAGAATCCAGGAGAAAACAAATTAAGGATATTTAGCTTGCATGACCAGAGTAATGGCCTGATTGTACTATGTATAGTCAAGAGTGGTATAGTATAGTCTACATGCCGAGTCCATACAACTAGGTTTTCCGTTTGTGAACACAAACAGAATTTACGTTCTCACGGAACTGTTTTTATATCCCTTTTTGCTAGCACATTTTGTTGAAATGTTTCTGTTTATAGAAAGCATTTTCCATTGTGTTCCTGTCCATGGCAACACTTCGCTAATTCTCCAAAATAAGCAGTAGACAAATAGCCTGATTCGCCTTTAATAGAGTAGAGAAATACCCTAATTCTCCTGTTTATAGTCTACGGGCCGGGTCCGTTTGTCTAGTATTCCGTTTGCGAAGACAAACAGAATTTAGTTCTCACGGAACTGTTTTCATGTCCCTTTTTGCTAGCTCTTTCTTTTTGGAAAAAAAATTATTTATAGGAAGCGTTCTTCATTGTGTTCTCGTCCACGGTTTTGTAACACTTGGCTGATTCTATTCAACCAGAACTCCAAAATTAGAAATCAAAAGAGCAGTGACGTGTTCCGTGACCTCCTATTTCAAACAATAGAATTGAATTGCTCCAGGCCTCCGCGATCCGGTGGGTGGTGCTATATTTAGAAGGAAAACAGGGCGCGCTTTAGATCAGCTCGATTTCATTTGGAAATTTAGTCACGTTCTTGTCTTGGCAGGGCTGGAAAACAGATACGTGGCTAATGAATCGCTCTTGACAGGCCGTCTGCAAATTGTGAAATTCCTTGTCAAAAATACCGCTCGGGCTTAAAAATACAAATTTCCTGAAGCTTATTTAGAAGTACGCACGCGGTGACAGAGAGAAGATCGAGTTGAGGCATGAGCGAGCAAGTTGGATCCTTTCATGTTGAAAAAGTAGAAAGCATGGATAGAGTCCTTAACAGAAGGAAATCGAGCTCAAGTTTGTTGACGCGATATCTTCTGAACGAATACGCCAAAATGGAAAATGAGGCGGCCGTTTGTAAATCTCTCTACGAGAAAGCTTATATCGGAGCATATGGGTCTAAAGAACCTCTCATCGGTCAAGCACTGCGTGATGTTTTACCAAGAGATTCTAACGTGGACTTGTTTAATCCTTGTAGAAGAGACATTTGTCCGGCGTTTGTGAGCTTTTTTGGTTGAATACGGTCAAGACTGAATGGTACACGACCTTTCTATTTTATGTCTGCCCTTCGACCGCCGAGAACACTTGGGAAACAAGGCACAGATGAAAACCTGAGGAGAGAAGCTTGGTCCGCTGTGGCAATGACTTATGACGATTGCGCAAATCCAGAAGGAACTATTTAAATCATCAAGGGACAAAAAAAATATGCGCTTATTTTAGTACAATGATTGTGTACGCTTAAAGTTAAAGTTGTTATCTGCTAAATGAACAATAGTTGCATTTCAGTTGTGGTAAAAAAAAGTTAAAAGTTCATTCCCTGACGACAATTGATTGACGTTTGTAAAAATTACCATATCATAGCTAAATGACATGAAAAGGCAATTTGAAGACCTATTTCCAGGGTTTATATTTTTTGTTCATCGGTATGCCATCCTGTAAATTTCTTTATTTAAAACTGCAATGTAAATACTGTTAGTTGTGAAAATAAACCGAAGTGTGATTATATCAGCGGATTGTATAAGTGTCCAATAAATTGAACAGGATGCCAGTGCTGATAAACTTGATGAGCGTGTGTTGTCTGAGCGTTGTTATTGTTTTCCTAAGGCAAGCTTATGCTTGGTCGCCGGCTTCGAACTCTTGGAAGCACGCAAGGCAAGATTCGGAAGGGACAATATTCATTACATATTTTCATTCCCCGTGTTTTGTAACTATTGTACGTTTACAAGGCAAAAAATTGCAAAACAAAAGCTTGTGCTTAAAGTCATCAAAACTGAAAGAAAAAAAAACTTGCAGTTTAACGCTCAACTAGGCAAGTCTTAAAATATTATGAGCTGATTAATTCACTAAAAATAACCCTTTCTCACAACAAATTTATTTTTCCTCTCGTTTTTCTCGTTAATCGTTCATCAAAAAGTTTTTTTAAAAAAACTGAAAGGCCACACACGTGGGTACGTTGCAAATTGCATGACTCCGGTTGATTTCTGCCTTAAATCATATTAGTAACATACTTGTGGCTAAATCTTACGGATTCCTTTAGCTGAATTTCTGTGATACAAGACAAACGACTTGTCCTAGGGAAAGGTCTGTACGACAACCCTTTCTTCATCTTATCAGGCGTATTCATAAAAATGAATTTATTTTCACGACGTTGCCGTTTCTGCTTAAAAGGCGGATAAACAAGTTATCACCCGACAACAAAGTCCTTACGACCTACGACTCGAGCTAAAACACTAGCCTGTCACTCCATTTAAGGGGATAACAAAGAGTCTATAAGAAAATCTAGAGGGTGTAGCTCATTGGGACACCACTCATACCACTCCACTGCCTCTTACCGCCTTCAGGTTCCTTACCCCTCCCCCCTCCTAATAAGTCGATGACCCGACCTTATTGGCGAAACTGGTTGCAATGGCTTATATCAAACCCCCATTTGCAGTTTAATTTAGTCAAACCAAACCAATGACAAATATTCGCCCATTCCACCGCAGGCGTTAATCGTTATCGCTTATGATTACATGTATGCAGTAGTCGATTAAACTTGATAGATAAGATCCATGTCTACAGGTCTAGGTTACTGCGTAAGAATGCACACATTGTAAATTGCCCTGACACGCCGCACGTTTGAGCAAGGATTATATTAGTACGTGAGAAAGGGAACGCTTTTACGCAATTGGAACTCAAGTGGAATGCCTGGCATTATTAGAGCTGATCAACTCATACAACACTTTTTTGATAAAAATTGTTGGAATGCTCTTTGTTTCTATTTGAAGGGATATGACTTGGAAACTATTTTAAAAATGTTTGAAATTTTTTAACAAATGAAACACTGAAAATGGTGGACAAAAAGGGACCCAGAAAATCATCTTGGTACCTGTACAATAGTCCATCAGTTTTTTTTTCTTGCTCGGTAAGGGAATCGTTTTATTTGTAGACTGTTCACGTTAAATCGCAGTTAAATGGCAGTAGTTAAAATTACTCAGACGGAAGTTTCAACACTTGTTTCTTTCCCAAGGTAGTGTTTGAAATTAATATCTCTTTTCACTCTTCTGTCTGTTTGGTGACGGAGTCAAGTGCTTGTCTAAATTTGGAAGAAAACCTGTCAACTGATATAAGAGAAACGTTGGAATGTGCAATGATGCAAACCACCTACTTTCATGGACCGGTGAACTAATCTCTTCACCCCGCTTTGTGTGTCGTAAGCACCCCTGACTACGTACCTCTCGTATGAATAAATGACCTCAATAAGTTAGCAAGTAAGTAAGTAAGTGGCTTTTTCTAGGCAGGGTGGCTCATTTAGCAACCAGCCTGGTATCCATCCAGAAGGGCCGTGCCCGGCAAAATTACAAAAGGCACCTAAAAAGTTATTCGGCACCCTGCCTCTGTCTGCTCCGGGATGCCCCTTCGGCTTACGAGGAATTCAATCAGCAGTTTCGAAGCCGGGTTACGCTGTGGCGGTTTAATATCTTAAGACAGCTAAAACATGTGACTTACTGAAAACAATATTATAATACAGAAGATATACTCAACTTGAAAGTTCCGCACTACCGGTGTTACCACTGAAACTATGTGTACATACGAAAATACATCGTTTCTGTTGCTATGGACCTTTTTTTTAAAAAGTATTTTAGGTTGGAAAATTGCTTTCGCCCAGGGGACGTTATTTTGTCTACTTTCGGAGAGGAAGGGAGCGTGACATTCAGGGTGATCGTTATTTTCGCGGATTATTAACGTCAAATGTACGTATACGATTTCTAAAGTTAACCCTTTAAGCTCCAAACGTTTCTGAAGATTCTAGAAGCTATCTAAGCGTACAATCTATTCGCGAACGTGGTTTGACAACGTGGCCATTGCGCTCAATCAAAAGATCTTGGCTCAGTACAAGCTCTCAAGATTTTAAGTGCATTTTTTTGCAAGATAGATCGACTAAATAAAACGGACGACTGCTCATTTATTACTACCATTAGCTCGATTAGCCTAGATTTGCGATCAAAGGGTCTTAGACCAACACGTACAGACCCTCGCATACCCAGGCTCGCATATTGCGTGGGAACAGGCAGACAACAATTCAATTTGCCGCCGCCGGAAGGGCGGCAGACTTGAACGTCCTTGTTTTCCATAGACTGGTGTTTGTTTCTGTGAAACAGAGAACGACCCCTTTTCGTCTCATTTCCAGTTATAGTAGCTGCTGTTACTAACAGACGAAATGACAGAGGGAAACTGATGTAGGCGTATACCAGATATACAAACAAAGGAGATCTCAGACACAGAAATACAAAAATGAAAATGTAGAACCAATTGCAATAAAACGCTTGTTCTCCTCTTTGGTGTCCCTATAATTTAACGAACTTGGGTCATATTCAAGTACATCGCCGAAATCTACGGAAAGTGCTAATTTGTTTAAACCGGACAACATATCAGCCCAGCGAATTGCCGCTTTAAAAAGCTCATCAACGAAACATTGCGCTGCCTACTGTACTTCCGCTTTTCGTTTTCTGGAACCTACTGTTTTTGACTCGTTTGTGGTTGTACAAACCCAGAAATAGAACTTTACAGACAGCGATAGGGGGGCCGCACACAAAACCATCCTGTTCCTCCACACGCCCATCATACAATATCACACGATACAACGCTAAAATAAGTACAATCAACTTCGGCGAACCGGTGAGATATGGTGGATGTTTCGAAACCTTTGAAGCCTTTGTGTTTTCTAGCTTTCTTACATTAGAGGAAGGGTAACTTTTGATCGTGTAAATTATATGTCATTTCTTCTTTCAGATTTTGTCTTCATGTTCTTAGCTGGTAAGCTTTTCTCGGAACATACTCGTTGCTTAAACATGTTAGGTCATTCTAGATGTCCATCATCAAGTCTAACATATCTGGTTTGCTCGAATAGAGTGGTTTTCATTAAAAAAAAAAAAATGCCCTTCTGGGTGCAGCGAAAAACTTTTGTTAAGGCCATGTTCTCCCATGGAAAATTTCAACGACTGTCCTGTTTTGAAATGTAGATGATACCATTACTGTAAGAGCGTTATAAGAGGCCCCTGACCTATAAGTACGCCTTACAAAAAATACATAACGTATTATAAAGTAGTTTGCACTTCTTTAAACTTGATTTTCGCTGAGTCGATGTAAATCAATTACGTTTCAATCAGTTTTTGGCTTTAGTTATCGACATAAATCATTGATTTGGGTTAAATCGCGTTTTATTTGTACAACAGTGATACAAAACAGCAACTATTTAAACACGAATTTTGAGTAGCCAGTTTAAGAAAGGCTAATATCTCCGTGTAACAAAAAAAAAGTGAAAACAAAGAAAAAAGAAAAACAAAAAAGAAAGTTATTTACATTACTAATATCTAAAATAATTCTCTAAAATTTTACATTGTTCATTGAAAAGAGACCGTTTTCAAAAGACGTTTAAAACTAGTTAGAGTACATTCTCTTCTAATATTATCCGGTAATGAGTTCCATAATTTCACTGCACAATATTTGAAAGAGTGCAGGCCATACGTGGTAGTCGCTGGTTTTGGTTTTGATAGAATGTCGGTGCATCCAAGTATGTAGATGGACGGTCGTACAGTTAATAGTTTTTTTTTCAAATACTTAAGATAATTGGCTCTTCTCATTCTCCAAATCAGATTTTTTTTGGATATTTATGAGTTGAAACGAAACACTCTCCTACATCTACACATCTGCACTTTATTAAATCGGTAAAAAAATTGCGAGACATCACACCAACTGCTTCGCAAAACAGCTGTCTACGGCTGCAACCCTGCTCTGTTGAAGTTCTATTAGTGTCGTGTTGATGTCTCGCAGAGTCAAATCTTTCTACGTAGTCAGATCAGCCTTGCTGCTCTGTTTGTCATTTGAGTATTTCTTTGGCTGATTAGATCTGGTTTACTAGATCCTACGTACACGTGCAGCATTTTCGTTTGCGGTCCTTTACTGATATTGTTCTGCTACTGAAAAATCCATCTTGGCTGTCACAAAATACGATTAGAGAGAATATAACATTACGATAGCGAGTTAAGGGCTCACGATTTAAAATATATGATAAACATATACATAAACAAGAGCTCTTGACATAAAGACACGTGAAAAAGAAGTTGGAAGTGGGGTTGGTAGCGTGTGGGAGGTGGAGGAACTGGGTCTTTTAAACCGAGATGAACTGGTTCCAGTTATTTCCAGTCCCCATAAACTCTCCTTCGGCAAAATGGCGACCGTTTGTACGTTGAGAAGATGGCGACTGTTTCGACAAACGACGTGGCTTTCAGAAAGGTGGAAAACAAGAGTTATTCAGCGTGGTTGTAGAGGACTAAGTACAGAAACCAAAGAAACGACTAAGAGGTTTCCCTGGACGTGGATTGGCTCGCTAGCTTTCGGTATTTTTGTTGGTTATGAACTGCGAAAATTTATCAAAAGTGGCAAAGTTAGCTCGACTGTGGAAGCCAAAGCAATTCCTAAAGACACGAATAGAGATGATTCGGGATCACCTCCTCGATCAGCAACATTTAATTTCATCGCCGACGCTGTGGAAATAGCTGCACCTGCCGTTGTAAACATCGAGGCCACGGGACGACACGCGGGATTTGTGTTTCGTGGCCATGTTGGTCCCACTAGCGCCGGGTCGGGATTTATAGTCACTGAGGACGGCATGGTTCTTACGAATGCACATGTGGTAGAGAATGCTGTGAAAGTTAGTGTTAGGTTAAAAGATGGGAGAGAGTTTAGCGGCACTGTAATTGATATTGACTTGGAGAATGATTTGGCTGCTATCAAACTGGACTCGGATAAGGTAAGTCTATGCCTGGGACCCGGGAGAGGAAGGGTCGAATTTTGCCCCCCCCCTCCCCCCGTTAACTTTGGGAACATGAAGGCTGTGACAACTCGACTTAAAGGGCAGAAAGTACGTCCAAAAATGTTTCCATTTGGGTCAGCAACATGAGCTGATGATGACACACAATGTAAATATTACATCAGGTTCTGTGGAGGTGGACAGGGAGGCAGGAACCCGGTAGAGAGATAGTGGGAAATGTATGGGAGGTGGTAAAAGAGGGTGTGGGAAATGGGACTCCCATGGGAAGTGGGAGAAATGCAGAAAATAATGCAAGATTGCACAATATTTTGCAATTGAGCCAACAAAAATGGGATTAAAGGGTACAGGAAGATATTAGCTCGAAGATATTTCTCGAAGATATTAGCTTTTTAGCTACCCTGTAAATTGGAGATAAAATAAAGTCATGTATGTATGTCTGTAAGCAGGAAGTTTAAACCTCCTGCCCCCCACCCCCCCCCCCCCCCCCCCATTGTTCCAAAATGGCAGCCTCCATCTTGGATTTCTTAATTTGTCCAAAACCTTTGAAGCACCAAATTTGACCAAAAAGTAATAACAAATAATTATCAATAATAGAACACTAAAATGATCCAAAAAATGTAGATGCCTCAAGAAAGTCCTTATTTTTATTAAAAAAGAAGAAAATTCAAAATTCTGAGAAAGAAAGCTTCCTGTCAAAATATAATGATAGAAGCAAAGCTGGTTGTATGGCTGGGGAAAAAATATGTTTGATGCCCAGCATTTTGTTAGGCAGAGCCTGGGTTCTTCAGCTAATAAAATGTAAAGAAGAAATAAGAATATAAGGCTATGTGACTAGGAAAAACATCAAAGTTGCAACTAAAAAACAAAAGGATACAAGAATTGTACAAGACTACAAGAATTGATGAAATGAATACAATGCAGCTTTATTTAATTAATTTAATGCTTATAAATACTAAATGAGATTTTAGATCCTTCCCCCCCCCCTACATCATTAGAAAGGGATTTTAAAGAACCCACACCATTGTTTGACAAAGATAGCATGTAGTCCCCTGGCTGTGGCTGCACAATTCTTTAATCAAAGAATGTTCTGTTTAAATATTTCTGTTTCAGAATATCAGGTTTCCTACCTTAACCCTTGGTTCATTCTCAACAATACGACCAGGAGAATGGGTGGTAGCAATGGGGAACCCTCTACAGCTCAGTAACACAATAACAGCAGGAATTGTGAGCACTGTGCATCGAGCAGGGGAAGAGATCGGCCTGCCAAACAGAGAGATGGAGTACATACAGACAGATGCAGCTATAAATGTAATTAACACTGAGTAGTTTATGGAATGTTGATTGTATAATTGACATTATGATTACTTTCATGATACCTGTTTTACATTGTTTGCTTACATAGCCTGATGTAAACTCAAAATGGAGCTCAGAAGAATATGAAATTTAAGTGTACTTGAACCAGAGCTGTAGAGAAGGGTTTTGTCCATATGCACTCTATTTTCCAAGCTACCATTAGTGTTTGTATCAGGTTATGTTTGCACAAAGCAATAGTCTTTTTATTTAATTATTTATTCATTTATTTTGAAAAAAAAAAATGAAGGTAAATGTTATGTAGCTCCATACCCCTGTTTCTACATGCACTGTAACCTCTTCTAAAATACTGAACAGCTGAGTTTTTATTGATTACTGACTTTGCAGTGAATGAAATAAATAGCTTAATGTAGTAAATGAGGTAAAGAATTTTGCTTTTGTATCTTTTCTAAGATTGGAAACTCTGGTGGGCCACTTGTCAATTTGGTGAGTCTGCTGTCGTATTATTATGGAATATGATAACAAATGATGTGTTTAGTTGAGTTTCTAGGTCACATTTGCTCTTCAAAGCACCAGATGTTCATCGAGAGAGGTTATGCTGTTACAAATTATTTTAGCTGTTTTTCTACATTGAGCTCAGACAAATTATGTAAAAACGTGACCAAAACAATTTTAAACATTACTTTATAATAAGTTTAAAATGTTTTTTGTTTTGTTAAAAAAGAAATATCAAACAAGGATTGTTGCATAAATTATGTGACCTTGGCTCCAGTAGTTACATGTGAAGGAGCCATTAACAATTGAAATATAAGGTCCAGTGAGGAGATACAATGTACATTGTGCACGTGTACGTATAAAGTTTTTGATTGGAAAAGCCTACAAGGCCACTACAACATGTTGTGGTTTTCTTACAGCAGGTTTTTTTTTAATCTTCAAGAAAGTTTATTAAGCTATTTCCTGCAATAATGTACTCCATTGTGTCTACAGAGTTGGGGGAGGCATGGGGAGGGGCACAAATTTGGGAAAAGGGGTGAGGGAATCAGGAAAATAAAACATGTTTGAAATGGTGGGAAGCAGGGTAAATTCAATAAGCATAAAATTGTTTAGTTGTTTTTTTCTAACCGGTTAGTGTAAATTCTGATGACATAAAGTGCAGAATAACTACAGGAGGTCTTACCAGAAAATAACAATTAATACCCCCCCCCCCACCCTCACACACACACACAAATCACAGGTTTAATGAACAGCTGTCTCAAAAACTTGTTGCTGTATGGTAAATCATTGCAAAATTAGTGATACAGTTAAACCATTCCTTATGGAAACCCCTATAATAGGACAGCTTTCTATTTCAGTTCACTTGGTCTAAAAGGAATAAAAAATCTACCGACATTATTGTTCCCTACACGATGATGATGTAGTGTAGTTGATGTCCCTTAAGGACGGTGCCTCCTAATACAGATGTATTTTTGCAAAGGTTATGACTATGGGAAAAAAGCAGATCTTAGCAAGACCTACTGGAATCCAAAAAGAAAAATGTGGGTAGCCACGCATTTTTCAGAGATAATTAACCAACCACAAACCCCAAAAAGTGTTAAAATACAAAGAATGCATGGCAATTTCTTTCCAAATTTAAGCTCAATTATCTCTGAAAAATGCATTGTTACCCCCTATTTTCTTTCTGAATTCTGATAGCCCTCGCTAAGATCTGCTTTTTCCACAGTCTTAAACCGCGCAAAAATATTGTTGTATTAATGAGCAAATTCCTTAAGAAACCCGAATATCCCGAGATGCCCAGTACGTATGCACAGTAACAAAAGGAGGCACCGTCCTTAAGTGTTCAATTTAATGAGGTTTGATTAGGTGCTAAACAGATCGCCTCTCCTTGACAAGTGTCTAAAAATAATTACTTTGTACATTTACAGGATGGACATGTTATTGGTATTAATGCTATAACCATGCGATTTGCTGCTGGAATTTCATTTTCCATTCCAATTGATGCTGCCAAAGACTTCCTGTCACAAGCAATAGAAAGAGTCAAAAGTGGAAAATACACAAACAACAGAAGCACAAAAAGACCACTTGCACCACATCAGCGCTGGTATATTGGGGTCAGCATGTTAACACTAACTCCACAGATCCTTGAAGAGTTACGACGAAGGGACCAAAGTTTTAACAAAGTTACATCTGGAGTGTTTGTTCCACAAGTGAATTATGGCTCCCCTGCACACAGGCAAGTTCTAGTAGGTGGTTAAAGAAATTTCCCTTTAAATTACCTGCAACAAGGTTTGGGCAGTTACATAATTTCAACGTAATGTAACTGCCATATCAGTACTTCTTTTGATTTTGTGTGAAACCATGTGTGAAGGACTGGAGACTAATGGTAGCCAACTAGTCAAAGACTAGCAAACGATTAGGTTTGGCTGGTAAATTTTGCATTTTCATCAGTGACTTTGACTGCGGAAAAAACAGAAAACACTTTGAGATCAGTTTCAAACCAAGCTATAGATTGATTGGTTTTGTGAATGCAAGAACAGCAGGAAGCTGAATGACAAGGGAAGAAATGGAAGAAAAACTTTATTCAAGATGGTTTTTCTTCTTCTTTCTTTTCAATATAAAAAGGTATTAGAGCACCAAGGAAGGTTTTTACCCACAAGCTGATCTGATGTGCAAAAGAAAAAAAAATGACTTGACTTTAAGAATTCATGACTATATGGCTAGTGAAAATTGATTTTGGATAGTAAAATCTGACACATCACCAGCCACAGGTTACCAAGTTCAAATGTGTCTTAGGCATGGCTGTGTCCCAGTTAAGTTGGGAAAGAGCTGTCATATAGCATTGTGTTTTTACCTAAAGCCCTTTCACTGCAATTAAAGGGCTAGTAGTGTAGTCACTGCTGTTACTTCAATATTGGCAATCAGGAAATGCACGTAGCTTCTTATTGGCAGTAATCTCCATCAACGCTCTCACATTTACAGTGCCACATACATTAACATTAACACAAAGGCCAGCACAAATGAAGTGGTAATGTAACATTTTCATGCTGGGTTTCAGGGCTGGTTTGCGACCAGGCGACATCATTGTTAAAATGAATGGTAAGGACACAGGGTCATCTAAACAAGTCTACCAACATGTACATAAAGGAGAAGCTCTGAAAAT